>CM061534.1:14937512-15003612 GCA_030545055.2 Neoaliturus tenellus | reverse complement strand
GTGGTATCTTGTGTAGCTTTATTATTATTAAGATTAGATGGTGCGTTTTTGATATAAATAAGAATATAAATCACGCAAGAAGTTTATCTTAGATATTTATAAACCTTTCAAAACTTCTTTGACTGCTACATCAATCTTGAAATATAAGGTCAAAGTTCAGCTGAAATTGTTTAGAAGATGATGTTTTCGTTCTTCAGTTCGAAATCACATTTTGCAGACATATTTTATTTCAATATTCATAACAGCACAAAAGAGAATCCAGGCTGCTGTCAGATATAAAATTTAAGCCTAAATCTTACGTAATTATCACGGAAAATCAATTCGAGAAACTCTAAAGAACCGGTTGGTGGGTTAAAAATTTCAGAGTAAACTGTTAAATTATTTCTGTGGAAGCCTTTCGCACAGTTTGAACTCAGTTTTTGTGTATTCTCTCTAAGATGTATACATTATTGTGGTACATCTGTTTGCAAGTATTTTTCACTAAGTAATTAAAAAAAATACTGGTATTTGAAACTAGCCCTCCCCTTTTTTAGTATTTCCAAATCCATCGGGAAATTCACTATGCTAGAAAGGCTGCTGTGACGAGAATGTAAAGCGTGTACTATGGCTCTGACGTGCTTCTCCACACATGGAAGCCCAAGTTGAGAGCGAGAGAGAGAGAGAGAGAGGCTGCCAGAGGACAAGGAAGGAGAGAGAATCCGTTATCAGATTATCCATATTGGCATTTATAACACCTCCCCCCACAAAATACCGGTCACGACTGAAATGAGTGAAATCTTTTAATGCGATCTCCAGAAAAAGACCCTGGATTCCGGCCGAGTGACGAGGGACGATGGAACAGCCAAGCAGCGACTTGGAGGCTAATAGCTCTTGTAGGCGTCGAGTTCTGCGATGTTTCGCGTGTAATCCGGTGGCTTTTGGCGTTTCCTTAGATAAAGGGCCAACATCTGTATCAAAAGGTGGGAATAGAATTGATTAATTTGGGGAAATTGAGATTTTTTCAGGAACCACTTCGACTAATTTACTGTTGAGGATTTTATCTTTAGGTGCCTCTCACTAATTAATATTCAGAGGGGTGCATAAGTAGGTATAGTTTTCGTTGGTTGAACCACTTTGACTAATTTACTGTTGAGGATTCTATCTTTTGGTGCCTCTCACTAATTAATATTCAGAGGGGTGCATAAGTAGGTATAGTTTTCAATGGTTGTTAATATCAAGGGATGGCAATGTGGATACAAAATAAAGTAATTTTATAGACGAGCACAACACATTTAAGAGTCCTTTTACAGATTGTTAAATTTTACAATAATTGTGTTTTGACTTTTAATCCCTTCTACAGAGTACAGTATTTTATTATAATGGAGCATAAATAAATAAATTGATAAATAAATAAATTGATAAATAAATTGATTAAAAAAATTTAGTTTGATTGTTAGTAATGACACCTTAACTAAATCTTGCTTGTATGAAGACGTGTAGCCCATGTTAAAAGAGAAATTTTGATTTGTTATTTATGTGGTAAGCCTACATGTGATTTTAAAAATAATTATTTTTAAATTCTAGATTGAACGATCAAACTCTTTATTTTTCTTCGATTTATTGATTTTTATTCTTTTGGAACGTTTAATAAAACGTTTAGGGGATGTTCTGATTTAAAAATGAACCATCCACATTTCTGAGAAAATTGGTTAAAACTATATTCACTCTTTTCTTAACTTAATTAAAAAAAAGTGAAATAAGTAAACCTAAAGTTTCTAGATTGATATAAATGTAAAGCGCCGTAAACGGCTGAGCCCCTTCGAAACTACCCGGGGCCATTCATTCACCTTCTCCGGATTGAAACCCAAGACCCACCCGAGGTGTGCAACTCGACACCCGAGGAGGAGGCATGAGGGCACAGTAGCGCCGTCAGCGGGGACTCCTTGAGTTACGCGACACGTGGTGACGGCGACCCTTGGACCGAAAAAACTACCTGCAGCCTCGCCGCGGACCGTGTCTTGGGGAACTCCTCGAGTCAGGGAATCGGAATCAGTAGAAAAACTAGGAAAAATACATTATCACAAAGAGTGCATTAACTTGTGATTTAAATAATAAAATGTTACCCTTTTTGACCATAAAAATTTACTTTGTTAAATCATACACTCACAGATTTGATGATACGTACAAAGAAATACAATTTATGCATTAAAATTCTGCAAACACTCCATTGATAATTACTGCACGTATTTCTAATTCATCAACTAGCAAATTGATTTAAATACCGGCCTATGGACTTTATTATAATCTCCTTTTCTTTTTAACCTAGGTAGGTAATAATAACTCTGATCTAGTTTTTGTCAAAACACTGTCTATAAATAAACAAAATAACTTTTGATGAAACCAACAATCCATACAGATTGCCATAAAGAGAGCCATAAAGATTTTACAGTCATTTTAAAACTGTGTGTAGTAGATGATGAGTTTTTCCAGGATGCACCCCTATTATACAAACAACTTCTATAAACTGCACAGGTACAATAACTTCCTGTTCGTCCAGGAAATAAGTCGTTGCCCCCGAGTATGGCCAATATAGAGGCGGCGGTCCTTGTACAGGAATGTGGTGATCAACCAGATAAGATCTCTATTGTTGAAACTGGAGAGCTCCAGCCCACGCTGCGACCCGGGCTGGAGGCTCCAGCGGCTGGAGAGCCATGGAACTTACTGGAGAAACCTGCTGGAGAACGGACACGAGGGACCTTCACCAGGAAGTAGTCAGTAAGAGGATCTTACTGGAATTCGTTCTTGAATATTTGCTAAAAAACTTTTTAGTTAAATTTTCAGGATCGACAGAATAAAACTAATCCAGTGGCCCTTTCCTTAGTTGCCAATGTGATTTCAATGAAATTTGCTCTTGAGTATAGTTGCTGAAGATCTTTACGGAAAAAAGTTCCAGAGCACCAAATAAAATTTATTACCATGGCCATTATATCATTACCAATATATTTTTAATCGCCTTTTATGAATTAGTTTTAGCCAATACAATTTTAGACAATAGTATTGAATGGATATCTTTTTAGCGAATTTCCCTATAGGGAATACGCTATTACGGTAGTAGTCACGGTAAGACCTAAGCCCGGGACCATGATACTTTTTTGTTTTGAGGTCCCTAGAAGCCAAAAACACCGTTCGTTCAAATTGATATATATGTATATATATATATATATATCTATATATATATATATATATCTATGTGTCCGTTAACACGATAACTTTTGAACGGAACCTCCGATTTTGATGAAATTTGGTACATGGGTGTAAGCCAGCGCCTACTAGGTTGAGTTCGCGAACCAGAATGATCGGACCATGGGAACGGGGTTTTATGGGGTTTCAAAGGGGTCAAAAATGGGTTTTTGGAATTTTTGGACCTTAATTTTTAAAATTCATCAATTTTAACTGAAACCATTTAAAAGAGCTTAAAAAAACAAACAATTTGGTATTTTGAATTTTTATCATAGCATAACTGGTTACGGGGCAAATCAAAAAATGTGTTTTCCATGTTATTCTTATGGGAAATCAAGAAAACCCTATATCTTGCTTATTTATTGACATAACTTAATCAAATTTGGTAGATACATTATCTATATAAGGTTTAACTTATACTTGCTTACAAAACCCATATGGCGTCAAACCTACATACTCACCCCCATGGGGTTTATGGGAAAAATAAAAAATTCCCATAGTTTGATACAATTTTGTGTTTACATTCACCAATTATTGATTAACTTAGATTTTCTAACAACACCCAATGGCAGCAAACCTACATACTCGATCCTATGGTGTTTTTTATGGGGAAAGTAAATAATCTGAAATTCCATTGGAAATTCGCTGAGTACGCAGGTCTGCTGCGACGGGGGTATATTTTATTTTATTGAAGATGGTTAGGGACATTTGGCTAAATTACGTTTACTTTCAAAATAGCTTTAAAAAAATTGAAAAGGAGGAAATTCGCTTGCTCTGCGAGCTAGAAAGATCCAATGCTTAAAAGAGAAAGAACTTAATTTATTTCGCTTGTATGGACCTGCATCCAACTTAAAACTGTCATCCTGCTCCTAAAAAGTGATTTTGAGCATCATTTTGAATCCATAAACACTCTGAAAATTTAAATTTTAGCACGGTCCTATATTAGATATAGTTGGTGGTGGACGGAGTTTATCGTTCGGTTTTAAGCTATTACACCAGTCGAGTAGAGGGGGGTGGGGCTAACTTATCACATATTTTAATTCGTCGTGAAAATTCTGAAGCTTGAAAAAAATTTTGCAATCAACGATGAAATAAGAGAATTTAATTAGCCTTTTTAGATCTTCCCTCATCTGTACTAATTGTTAAAAAAGAAACAATTCCATTTAAGAAGACCTCTAGGAATGGAAAAGATTCGCAAAAGAACAATTATACGACTGGAAGTGTATTAAAACGCACTTTTCTTAATTAAACCCGTTCTACTAAAGAGGACAGAAAGATGGAATGTGGACGTGGCAAAAACAGCGACTAGACTTGCCAACAACTAACTGTCCAGCAGCAGCAGGTTGAGAGCTATTACGGATACGAACAGTTCACGATCTAGAAGGTTACAACATGAATTAATTTTGAAATTTATTAATTAAACATGAAGAGAGTAAAGCTTTGTGAACAATTTGTGGGTAGTATTTTAAATAAAAAGCATGTGTAGACCCCTACTACATATACAGTAGTACATCGTTTATTGATCTCTTATGATTGTATTCTATGCATTTGTTCATACAGTATAAGCAATGAATAGTAGCGAATAGTTTTGAAAATGTATTATCAACAAAAAGCTATGAAGTATTGTTGGGATCGATTAAATACCCTTAAAATACTTTTTCAAAATAAAATAAAAAAATCTAATAAATTAACAAATGTTTGATTTATCTATATTATTTGTACAATAATAGTATTGATATTATCATACTAGCTAGTTCATTTAAACAAAAATGATAACTTTTCAATAATTCTATATAAATTAGCCAAGTGCGCCGATATATTTAGTTTATTAAATGAAATATACTTGTTTAGGCAACTCAAGTTTCAAAGTGAAGAAAACAGTCAAGAAAGCAAAATTAGCGAAAATAAATAGAAAATATGGAATATAACTTGGGGTGAACTCAATATAGCATACAACTTTAAGAACAAAAATGTTCTTTGTTTTAAAATATTTTTAATCCGAGATATAAGTTTACTATTGTTCTTCTGTAAAACACAGATACAAACAAAGAAAACGTTTGTTTTAAAAATACAAAATATGAAAGTATTACCAACCGCAGTACATACGACTTTACTTATAGCCTATATTCAAACATACTGGTTTGGCTTTTGTCTTATTTTAAAGTTCAGATTTAAATTAACCCTTCGCTAAACGTTTTAAATCCAATTATCTTCATTATCTAGAAAGAGATGTTACTTTGCTGCCTTTTCGATCAGTTATCATTTCGCCAAAAGTGCATTGTCGGTTACTGACCCTCATCTCATTTTCAAAGCGACAACACAACATCAGCAACAAAGTAGTGACTGCTTCAGTCATTACTCGCCAGTAACCAGTTGCCGTTCAATAACCGGTCCGTGAAGCGGTTCCACTCTAGTCACTCATTACAACAATCAGTTCCGCCCCGCAACTGTTTATGGCTTCCTCCTATTATCCGAAGGAAGTTTGGGGATCGAGGAACGTTTTCGGCGATCATATTTATAGTCCGGTTTACCACATAAAAAGTGGTTTCAGACCAGTTCGGGCGATCTTGATGGGTATTTTGGAACTATAAACTTGTTTGTTGGTTCAGTTAGATGTTAATGTATCCTGGTGCTTCAACACACGTTGGCAAATTAAAAACACTAATTTAGTTTGCCTGCACAGAAAAAACTGTTTTGTTGGCGCAACAAAATTTATTTTGTTGCCGTCGTTTTGTTGAGGTAACCAAATAAATTGGTCAAACCAACAAAACCAATGGTTTGGATCAACAAAAGGGATTTGGTTATAAAATTTGGTATTCCCAACAAAAAATGTTTTGTTGTGGCAACAAAACTTATTTTGTTGCCCTCGTTTTGTTGAGGGAACCAAATAAATTGGTCAAACCAACAAAACCAATGGTTTGGATCAACAAAATGGGTTTGGTTATAAAATTTGGTATTCCCAACCAAATATTTTGTTTACCCACATTGCACTGAATATTTATTTCACGTCAAATAAACGTTCAACGTGAATCAGTAAGTTATTTCACATTTGGGCTAACTTTTTGAGTTTTAACCAAGCTCTGAACGGAGGCCGAGTAAAAAATGGCTAAGTAGTAAATTAGAACCGCTATTTGCACAGCTCCCTTGGCTCAGGTGGTTAGAGCGTCAGGTCACTATATATGAGGTTGAGGGTTCGAATCCCGTCACAGATGTATACTTTTTGATTTACTTTTTTTATTTATTTACTTTTTTTTAATCTGTTGGTTGGCATAAATGCATTAATTCATGAATTTTTATGTAAAAATAATACTTTTCAATAACTCAGGCCAACAAAATGGTTTTGTTAATTCAACAAAATGTATCAGGATTTTGTTGAAATAACAATACAGTATAACTTTTTGTTGCAATTCAAAAAAATTTTTGTTGCTTTAACCAAAAAATTTTAACAAAATTATTTTGTTAGTCCAACAAAAAATATAGTTGTCCCTATTTCAACCAAATTTTTTTGTTGGGACAACTATTTTTTTGTTAACCCAACAAAACAGTTTTTTCAGTGTGAGAGTATAACCATCATATTTTTCAATTTTCTAAAAAAAATCACTTTCAGAAATAAATTTAGTTTTATCTATTTGTTAAAAGATTATTGTAATGTTCTTTATAACCGAAAATAGATTACTAATGTACTGAATTGTGTGTAGTAACCAAAAGTGTTGCAGGAATTTATTTTACTCTATAAGGTTTAGGTATCAGGATTATTTTAATTGATTTTAAATTTTACTTATTAATGAAAGTATTGGAAATTTGAAGAAATTTATCTAAAAAGTAATGTAATTCTAATAAGAGGAGCTACAAAATAATATAGCCTATTTCACAGCTTTGTAAGAGATATAGGTACAAATACACACGATGGGTATGGGTATAGTCTCTGTTTACTTCACCTTTTCAACCTTAAAAAAAACTGTCGAAACTCTTCACTCAAAACAATCGATTAGCCTAACTGTGACTTCTACCACAAATATGTCAACAACCCGATATTACCATGTAAAACCAGCATAAGAAAAACAAACGAGGATCTAAAAAGTAAACGAGCCATAACACGCGGGTAGATCCAGAAAGTAGATGTAGATTGAGCTGTAGATGCGATCTACAGTGTGGCCGGTGTAGATGTTATCGTGGATGCCGCCTGGGATTATCGCACTATCTGGTGGATTCCTGGTGTTTACATAGATGCTCAGTCGAGATTGGGGCAGATTAGAGATTCTCCTTGTAAAACTTTAATTGAGAGCAGATAAAACACATCTTAGATTATTTTTACATATTTTTGTTCAATCCTTCAAATTATACCCATAGCCAGTGAGTATGTGTTGAAAAGCGTGTTTCAACTTAAATACCAAAATAATAATTATTGCAATTTTATAAAATCATCAGAGAAATTTATTTCAAATTTTTTTAAATAAAAAATTAGTATTGCCATTATTCAAAATTTATTGTATTTAGAATTTTACAGTAGATTAGTTTTTATTGATTCACTCAAAGTTTTGGAAAAAGTCAGTTGCATATCCTTTAGATTTTTTGTTTACATTTCTAGAATGATAAAAAAGTAACTTTTTTGTGAAGGAAACGAGGAAACTTGAACTAAATGTATTCCAGTCATGAGAAGATAATTATTAAACAATTTAAAAGTATCTCTGTTATGAGAGCATAATAGATTCGTAATATATTTTAAAGCCACAAATATTAAAATAATATTTTGCTGATTAAAATTGATTTTACATTTTCAGAAAAGCGTGTCATCGCTTGTTATAAAAATCGCATTAACAAAAGGACAGTAATGCGAAATTTTAATTAGATCATAAGTTTCTTTTCTTTAATTAGTTACTCGTCCACCAAATTAAAAAGAAAATTTGTTTTAACACAAAAACACAAAGGTTTAGTTGTACCTGGGATATTTTTTATATTTTCCCACAGTTTTTCGTAATCTAAAAGTGGATTTTCAATTCGAAAAACTAAGTCTGAAAACCGTGTTCACATAAAATGAATCTTTCACGACAAACTCTTATACACACAGCCACATATATCTTGGCACTGCCGTTTGTCACCTACTTATAATCAGCCTCCCCTATATTATAATTAGGGCGGCGTCCAGTCATGATGCATACCCGGGGACCGCCAGAGAGCGGGCATGATACCGCCGTACTCGGTGTAACACTTATTCAAATGACCACGCCGACCGCGCAGGCCATTAAAAATAATCCGCCCCAGTTATGCCAGAGGGCGTGCAACCAAACATTCGGCACAGAGAAAACACCTTCATCCAATCTGTATGAGAGATAATAGTGCCAAAAAATATGTGTAAATGAACTGGCCATTGAAAATTCACCCGTCTGAAATATTGGGCAAAATCGTAATAGGCTTGTAGGTTAATAATTGATCATTACTTGAAACAAAATTGGTCCCAGTATTGAGCCTTGATGGACTCCTGTTGAAACTTGAAGAAAATTAGATGGTCACTGTCAATTACTATCAGTAGCAATATTATTTACGGGTATGTTTGAAATAAGTTTACTTTGTTATTCCTCATGGCAGAAAAAACAATATGTTCAATGCCAATTCATGCGAAGCGCTTTCAAAAGCTTTGAAAAATCCATTAGTCTACACTTAGATGTGTGACTCTAGAAATTGAAGAATCAACTGCCTTCATTGTAGAAAGAGCTGGTCTTAAATTAAATAAGCTGGACATGGGAAGCACAAACTTGAAATGCAAATGAACATGCAGGAAAGAAAGAATGATGCATCTCACCTGATTCTTCACGTGTTTATTATTCAAAAAAATTGTTACAAATGAAACTGGCTTGTTCTGCCAATAACATCATGGCCTTTTTTATTTTAAGTGATTTATATAGTATTTTATATGAATATAGTAGGCAATTTGTGAATTTGAACAATGTAAGGATATACTTGTATCACAAAGTGACAAATTTTCTAATTTTGAAATTCGGTTTCATACGTTTTTGATCACGAGGATTAGCAATGAACGATGAAAATAAAAGAGAATGAGAGGTACTTCAGGGGCTCGAAAATAAAAGGCCTGATTTGTTGGAGAGACCTCGTATTTTTATGCAGAGACTTCTTTACCGTTCCCAAAACGACTAATAATTCTGGACTGAAAATGAATAAGAAGATTCATTCTGTAGAATTTGCCAGATTTAAACAATGGTATGTTAATGGCAACATTGTCTTCTAATGTGTAACACACACTGACCAAGACAGAACGTTCCTTTTGACAACTGTATACTCCGAACTTAAAGACTTTTTCACGAGCCAAATAAAATCTATACGTGCTCCATTTTCTTAGGAGAACTGCATTCTAACAAAATCAACTGCGGTCAATGAATTTATTTGTCGCTTCCACAGAGACAATAATCAATTCTACCGGTAATTGGGTTGGAGGTGCTATGTTGTGTCGCAATCAGTGCAGATTTTCCTTCTACACGCCAGCTCGATTTGTAACACACTGGACACACACACACAAACACACACTCACGCACGCGGGCCAGTGCTCTCACGAGTATGTGGACATTACAAGCACACGGTGAGGTTATAATGAGGCCAGATGGTTAATATTTATCAATAGCGGCAACAACCGCGGCTTCGACCGGTTCTCTTCCGCCCACGTCGTCGATGATTGTCTCCATTTAAGACCGCGACGGCCGAACCGGACCGAGCTGTTAAGTCGGTACGCTGGCATCGTTTATTAATTTTGTCAAGTTGGTACACTTGCAGCGTTTATTCGTTTTGTTAAGTTGGTACAAGTACGTCGTTTATTCATTTTCTAAGATAATATTCACTTATCAGTTCTGATAAGCTTTCATGGTTTAGGCCCCTATACATTTTTTCAAGACGACACCCATGTGTCAATTGTGTTAAGTTGGTAAACTTGGTTAGTTCGTTACATCTGATCAAATGGTGTTCTTAGTGGTTCAATTCTCTTTAGTCGTTTCGTTTGAATAGTTTATTAGTTTTATTTATGTTTGTACAACTTTCTAAAACATTGAATGAAGACAGACCAAAATATAAATTATAAATACTGGTCAAACTTGTTACGAATAGATGTATCGAATCGATATCAGAGGTTTTCACTCTTAACAACTAATATTTCCGATAGAACAAATAGATTTAATTGTTTATCACATGTAGAATCATTTACTCTTTTATTGATCTGGAAACTTACTTATGCTACTGTCCAACATGAGGTGTTTTTATATCAAGGCTATAAAACTTCATTGTTTTATATTCGTTTTCCACTGACTCTTGTACTTGATTTTGCCCAGCTGTGTTTTAGAAATAGCTTAGCCTATCTCCCTCCTTCTGCTGTTGTTGTAATTTACATCCAATGTAATAAAGCCAATCTCGTTGTTTTTACATCTGAGTAATCTCCCCAGTCGGGCACGGTAGCCCATTTTCACGAAGACTCTCACTCCACTACTTTGTGGCACGCTGAACTGCACACGTTTAATTAGCGAAGTTGTAGCTAGAAAATGTAGAAACCTTCAACTCCCTGGTTTGAGAGTCATCGTATATCCTGGAGTCTTACAGATATTGACTACCTATTGGTAGTTGGTGATGATTTAACGGCTCCTCGCTGGTTTAAGGCGAGATTTAGGGGATTTTCTCTTCTTGCCGAGGATTGATGAATTGAGTACATGATGAAAAGAATTTTTGCCTTGTCAAGACGAAGTTATTTGAAAGTTTTACTTCCTAATCCAGAAAGCTTTTTATCTTCACTTATTCTCAAAGACAAGTAAAATTACAAATGAATTATTTCAACATTTCCTGAAGAACAAGTTAGTCTAAGATCAAAATCAGTGTGGGAGTCGACACTTGAAAGAGGTTTTATCGTCGTATTTATGGAAGTCTTGAAAATTAGAGTGTTCAGCTGTTGGCAGCTGGCGTAACATGCCTAAAGAAGATTTTGAGTATATGACGAAAACTAGTTTCAAACTTCATGGCATGGTGTGCTTTATTTTTTATCCGGCTGGAATTGTGTTTTTTAATTCATTCATATAGCCTCTGGATATACATTTAAAAAACAATAACAAGAAATTGAGTTTAAAAACAAGTCAGTCTCCTGATAAAATTCAATGTTATAATCCTGATCCAAATGTAAACACAATACATTGCCTTAGGTCTAAAATTAGTCTCTCTTCAATTAGGAATACAATTCTTCATGGTAGTTAGCTCCAAAAGACATAATATAATTCCAATATAGTTTTTTTTAATTAGGAAAAAGTGTGCTTGGATACTCTGGCTACCACTGAGGAAGACTGGTTTGATTAATAAGGCCAAAGTATCATTGACTGGATTGGCTATAAATCTACATTCTTCGCAGTCCTCTATAACTTATTGGCATTAACACCAGCCATAAATAAAGGTAGGCAATTCAGCTACCAATTACGGCTTAATTCCCTTCTCGCGACCGCGCGCCCCCACAACAATGGGGAAAGCTCCGAGCATCGACCGGTCCGGTACAATGTGTACCACCGGGAACCATCGAGAACCAGAGAACCAGAGAACCACCGGCGCAGCGTGGGTGGGAGCGGCCGGGGCAATCGGCTGCTGGAGAGTTCTGGGAATCGATCATAGAATGCATTCTAGTGATTTTGCATTAGTCACTAACAATTCTTACTCTTCCGCTTCATGTTGAAGTGAGAGAAAAATCTCCCGGATGAGAAAGACCATTATAATTGAAGATGAAATCAAGAAGAATTATCTTAGAGATTTTTCGTTCGTCAAACAACACTTTGAGGATAGGAGTTGAATTTCAGCAAAGCGGAAAATGAAAACCATTGTTGAATGTTGCTCTACAGAGCCCAAACCAAGAAAATTATAATGATAGGTATTTTTTAAGAAAACCTCACATCTTCTTGACGAGTCTAAAAAAAATCTTTAGGACATTGCAACCTGAATAATTTAATTGGAATATTAAACTGAATCTAAATTCTAAAAAACAGTAGTGCGTAATCATAACTATTTAATTATCAATAACAATCACTTATCAAATCATTGCTTTTGGAATTGGAGGATCTTTTTCCGTCATGCCAAATATTGAATTTTCTCACCATCATTTGCTGCAAAGGAAGTTCTAAACTCAATAAACAGCCCACATCGTCACTTCCCCGCCGCTTTCGCGCCGTTGCAGGCGGCCCAATGGCATTTACCGCTCGCATTTAACTATTATCAATTACCGACTCCGCAGGGGCTTCGCTGGCGCTCCTGGTAGCCTTAATTGGAACTATAAAATTAATGACGGAGACTAAGTGGACTGGAGGCGCTGCGTGGAGAGCGGTGCGATGTCGGCTAACAAATATGAGTTTCGCGTGAGGGGGAAACCACCGCGACTGTCGGCGGTTGATATAATTTGGGTGGAAATATTCTAGAGAAAACACGGGAGCATTTCTTCGAGTCTTTATCACGTTATGGAGTTTGAGTTGTGAGAGGTAATTTTTTAGGGAGAAACACGTTTCAGAACGGGGCATGTTTCGAGGAACTACTGTGGAAGAAGGTGAATAAGCTACCTCAACAAAACACACATTTTTGTGTTAAGATTTCCAGAGGGAATTAAGAATGTCACCTTTAACAGATTTTCCATCAGCCCAATATTAGTTTCAAGTGCTTTTCTCCCCAATAAAAGGTCAGAAGAAAAACGAGTTCCTTTCTTTATGACAGAAGAAGGAGCTAATTTTTATCAATCCTATAATTAATTGTGTTTATTTTTAAGTATTATGTGAAAATTCTGTAGTAAAATGCGACTTTGAATGGAAAAGGGAATATTTTGCAGTTATCAATACTATTACCCAAAAAAAATTAAGGAACTTGGATGTAGGACAAGATACTTCAAGATTTATCATTTCTCATACCAATACTGTGTTATCAATTTTAAATATTTTGGTGATCATTCATTCGTTTCTAATTGCTTACATTAGATTATGTTTCACAGGGTTTTCTGTAGGCATTGCTTATTCGGCAACAGAACTTGAAAGAACACGGATCTTCAACTTATTCCTTCCGGAATCCACTTAAAAAACTATTCATTTGGAATCTATTTTGATGTGTCATTAGGTACAAAGCTCAAAGAAAGTTGACAAATTTCTTCAAAATCTTGTTTAACACTCTGGCCCCGGACTTGCAGGCAGACGCCCATCGCTGCCACCGCATGGCCAATTACTACCGCAGCAACCGATGACGTATGGCGACCGCGCAGTTTATCTCACCATTGCATCGAGCTAGCGACCACACGACAGATTGCCTTTGATTGATTACATCTCATTTTCCACCTGACCCAACAACTTTATCTCCTGGATGCAAATACACCGACTACATCGATACATTTTGACGTAAGTGATCGACTTAATGTAAATTCTCATCATGAATTATTAATGAGGACCAATCTGTGACCAGGATATGATGTATTATTTATGGTGTATTTGGTTCACTTTTTAATTAAATCTAAAGTGAAAAATTCTGTTTGGTTAAAAAATATTCAGAAACCAACTAAGTAGGCTACTGATTGACAAGAAAATGAACAAGAAGAGAGTTTTGCATGTACCCTCCCATTATAAGAGGTTTAATTAAATCCCTGTTCAAAACTAAATCCATATATGTAAATTTGTGAGTTTAAAAAACACAACTTGAACAAAAGTGAGTGATTAATGATTTCAATGTTCTCTATCCATCAACAAAGTAAACAGCAAACTTAAAACTGACCTTTCTTAAGTAATTTCCCTGGTTCTGTTTATGAGTGGTTATAATGCTCCCAAAGGTACAAAGGTTGCCGGTTAAATCCTACTAAATGTTAGTAGGATATCTTTCCCAACGTGCGATTCTGGATCAGGTTGTTGTTTGTGATTGGTCTAAGAAATAATAATGTTATCTAATAATAGGTTGACGTTTAATAGATAGGATTGGATCAAAACGATAATTCTCCATCAAAACGCAAAAGGCAAAAAAACCACCTTAAGCGTAGGAAAAGAAAACAAGTAGATGGCTCGGAAAATCCTGTTTAAAAGGCTGAATGCACAGGTACTGAGAGTGAAACTTACACTAAGAATGATTTAGACTGCTTATAAAGAATGAAGTGAAAGAGGTTGTGCTCAAAGGTTATTTTTAAGTGCATTTCTTTACGCACTATAAAACTCTTTAGCTAGTGGTTGTATTGATCTCACTCTATTAAGCATAAAAAAGAAAGGAAGAAAAGAGTGTAACGGAAGAGAGAGGACGAGAGAGAGAGAGAGAGAGAGAGAGAGAGAGAGAGAGAGAGAGAGAGAGAGAGAGAGAGAGAGAGAGATGCAGCGGTGCAACCGAGTGTTAGAAGAGTGCATCGGTCCGAGGTGTCGAATGTCAACGTCTCTATCAAGTTTCACTACAGCGCACTCCGGTCCAGGATCGGGCAGTCTTTCCCACAGACTCCACAACATTGTAGCTGAACCGTTATAGCTGCAGACGCGATGAAATGGAAACAGGATAGTGTGGTGAAGAGTGCCACCTTGTCAGCAAAAATGTCTTACAACTACTTTGATCCAAGTTATGAAGATACAATTTACGGTGAGAGAATAATTATGAAGGGTCGTTCATCATTTGCGCACTTTTTAATCCTTCTGTAAAATATTTCGAAGGGTCGCCTAATCCCCTTGCATCATTTGCGCACTCTCCCGTCCAGGTAGCCTCAGCCTGTCGACAACAATTCGCAAACAGTCGTCCCCCACACATACCATTGGACGGCAAAACATGTGTATCGCACATTCATGAATAATTTAAGTTTGTAATGTATAAACCTTTTTTGTAATACATCGAGTGTTTACTTATTTTACTTTCAATGGTTGTTGAGGATTTTATTACTGTAATTGCTCAGGATGAAATGTTTTGTACGAATTGTTTCTATGGCAAGTTTGCCTTTATTCTAACTGTAGATAGGAGCCTCTCCTATACTAACTCCTCAGAATAAAAACACTCATAAAATTCACTGTTGCAATAGAAAAAAACTACAAATGGTAAAGATAAAATCCAAGTGTTAATGTACGGGTCAACTCCGTGATATTGTGCCCGATTATTTACCATTATTTCTGTTCTGTTGAATATCGTTTTGCTAATTTTTAAACTTATATGTCTTATGCCAAACACGTTTAATCATTCAAAAGACCATTTGAACACGGACATGAGTTTCCAATACCTTTGTAAATAAAAATAATGCCGCTTCCACCACTCTGCAGTGCGCAAACGATGCATATGACTGAGAGCCCCCTGGAGCTCGATGCGCAAAACAAGCATCCCTTCTACCTGGCTCTCCGCATGATGCGCAAATGATGCACGCCCTTATGAAGATAGTTCAAAACTTTTCTTGAAGATGATTATAGTTTTAGAGTCACAGGAGAGCTGATTTTTTTTTTAATTTAGAAATTACTGAATAATGATTATTTTGAAGAACACAGCGAATTTTCAAAGAATGCAACGAGGACTAATAAAAGTAAATAGCCTACAAACTATATAAAAACAACTAACTAAAGTTTTTTGCATCTTGCTTCACAAGGATTTAACAGACTGAACTGATTTAACTACCGAACTGATTTGGATTCCCTCAACAGTAAATTTCCATGTGGTAAATTAAGTATTTCATTCAAAGTAATTGTTTTAATAGTGCTGTTATACATATAACGTAATGATCTGGCAGTAATTGTTGGTAGATCAATCAAGAATGAATTTGCAAACTATTTCTAACTGACAATGCAGCAAGATTTATATTTAAAATTAATAATTATTGAATGACCTAATCGTTGATAGTTCTTTTAATTTTAAATATTTCCAGCTAATAAAACAAAATCATCATTCAGAAATGTTCACAACATACAATTACATTCCTCTGATTTCCTCCGGCACACTGAAGTCTGAGACTTTTATGGACATTGCAAATTCATGTAATCAGAACGGGTTTTGAATTAGTCAGGGTGTTGAATTGTACAACACTTAAAAGGCCTTCAAAGAAAAAAAACAAAGAGAAGCTTCTACATTGACTCGAATCCAACCGGACATAAATCGTCTGAAGTGATTCGAATTAGAGATTTAATTATGGCCTTGCCGGAATCCAATCAAGGGCTGTCCGGTCTGGAGAAATTCGCAGGAAAAAAACTCCAACCGGATTGGCTTTATGTCCAACTGAAATCCTAGTGTAGCGTTTTTAGGCTATTCTACCTCTTAAATCTCTCCTAATCAAAGGTGCTGGGTTTTTTATGGTAATGTTAGAGATTTCCAGTATCCTGTGATTAAAAAACTTTAATCAGTTACTTTATTTTAAAAATATATAATAAGTAATAAATATAAAATACTAAGCAGATTTTGCCATATTTTTTATATTCAACTAATTGTAAATATTATAACCAAAACACGCTATCCAACGGCTTAGTGACTCTAAAAAAATACCAATTTCAAATCCGTAAACCATTCAAACCCACTAAACCACGACCGGATGTTGGTATATACAAAAAATGACCCAGGATCGTGTTTGGTAAAAAAAGGTGACAGAAAATTCAAAATATCTTTATTAGGGTGACGCGTCTTATAAAAAACTAACCTAACCTGGCCGAGCTGACGAGTCGACCTTGGCCGTCACGAACAGCTGGTCACTCGGGCCAGACTGACCAACACAACAAACGGAAATCAGACCGCGAGTCACCTATACATAATAAAATGAATTTTCATTTTTTGAGCAACCGAAATTGTTTTCCCACTATAAATGACAAATAATTCAGTTCTGTTATTGATTTCACAGTTAGGAAGACACTAGTTCTGACTTTCTGTTAAACAGCTGATGATAACCGTTATCAAAGCGAAAGACAGGTTAACCAACCTAACATACCGAATTCGTTCCCGTCTAATTGATATGTATTCCAATGAGGGAGTGGAGCCTCGCATTTCAGCCCGTTTATTTCCGCTCGTTTTTCCAGACCTTGTCAACTATCCCGTTACCTCGACACCTACAGGATTGAGTTGATAATCACGGCAGATTATCTTTATTTACAGCCCATCCATTGGCTGTTGGTCGGCCGGCTCCTGATAGCGATTTAATTATCTAGAAAATTATCTATATACAAATTGCAGCGTGTTTATTACAAGTTGGTGATTTCTCTAACTGCCCTTCAGCTCAAAATTGCAGGCCACCAGATTTATGAGAATGCTTTGATACAACTGTAATAAAATGGTTAACACACTTGTTTTTCAACGATGCCGATAATCATATGAATTACAAAATTATTCCTATACATTAGAACATGTGTCATAGTATATCTATCATATGTTGAGTTATCTATCATTATTTTTCTTTACTTAAAATAACATTTTAGTACTTTAGTAAGCATGCTATGAAGCTTACTAAGACATTATCAACTCAAACTTAACTTAATATAGTTGATTTTTATTGCATTTTCACACGTGTAGTATGAAACAACAAATCTTAGAATATAAGCACCTTAAAAGCGCCAATTAACACTCGAGAAAATAATTGTAACTCCATAAATTTCCTCGGGATCTCCACACTTAAACGTATCAAACGTTTAAATCAAAGTTGCCCACCGTAAAGTCTCACACAACAATAAATAACACCGGGTACGCACAGCCAGGAGCAATAAAGATTTAAATCAGCTGTTCTATTCACTGATATTTGCAACGGTTGTGCTACATATATCAGCTGTTGTATTGTTGCTCCAGTGCAGCCAACATAACTCTCGGCTTTGATAATCGTTTAATACTGTAAGAAATGGTTCGAGTTCTTCATTTCTCCACGCACCAGTTGTATGTTGGAATGCCGTCCACTCGGGTTTCCTTATAATTAAGTTTGGTGGCGATTGCTTGATTTACTGACAATACATAATTTAATGTTAAAATATTAGGTACTCTTATGTATTCAAATATTTTCGGCTTATAGGTCTACTTGAGAGCGAAAACGCGAATTAAGTACCAATATGCCTAATGAATAAATGTCTTATATGGGCTTGTGTGGATACAATATTAAAAGACGACAAATTCGTTTTCGTTTTAGCTTTCCTTGTCTGAACAAAATATAATGTTTTGAATATTTATAAGATATTTTATTAATTTAGCAAATAAATCACACACAAAAAGTTTTTAAACAATCTATTGATTACATCATCGCCAACAACTTTTTAATTTCAGTATATTACACTGAGAGACCACCTGTTGCAAACTCTTGAATACAAATGCTTCACTCTAAGAACCTGTATAAAAATAGCGTTTAATACTGCTTGTCTTTCTTTCAATTTCCAAGTCAATTTTACATGCAACTGGGCCTAACGATGATTCAGTTTGAGCTCACTTCATTTTGTCACAAGCAACTTCAAAAGAATCTTGACGACCCGGAAAGTGTGCATAAATACCACCTCAGAGTATAACGGCCCCTGATAGCACTTGAGGCTGAAAGCTCCATTAGGGACTTGTTCTTGCAGTCAGGAGTTATTAGGTTAATTTTAAACCGGCTACTGTGCCACAGGTTGACTCTTCAGTAATTTGGGATTTGTTTTCTTTTTGCAAGATTGGCATTTCTTATGATGTAAATTGTCCATTTACTTTTTGGAATTCGATATTACGAGTTGCAACATTTTAGTTTATAATTATACAACATCTAAATTGTAGAAACTATTTTTATTATGTCATGGGCTTGACATAAAATATTTTGTGAGTTCAAAGGTACATAAATCTTCCAAACGGGAGTCTTACTCTTGTTGATTGATTCAACCAAATATACAATAAAATATCATGTTCTCAATGATAAGATTCGTAAGCACTAATATGTGATCACCAACTTATTAAGAGCAATAATACTATTTAAACCTACAAGTCGAATTCCGCGATCTTTGATACGGTTTTGTTGGTCTATTAATTGAATAATAAATACAGCTATTTTATTTCTGTGTAAGTTTTATAACTGATATGAAATATCACTGGTAATAAACAATAGTAAATAGTATTCAATCCAAATGATGTACTAATGAACTTTTTGGCTCATACATATATATTACAATTATTTTAGACACTGTACAGTAAAATAAGAACTGTAACTATCCTTTAAATAATTAACAAGAAAAAATAGTTTTTTTGCTATGAGCTTTCCAAGCCGACCAGCACATGTTTTCGTGATGGTAAACCTAGACACAGCTTCGACTTAGGAGATATACCTATTCATAAAGTAATTTTGTTCATGACATTTATCTAATGTGCTATTGCTTGAAATGCATATAACATGTATTATACAATTTTAGACTCTGTACTTTGTAAAATAATGAATTCGTTTTAATATTTGGCTAGATTATCGACCTGAATCAAAGTAAAGAAGTAACATTTGAGATTAAATATAAAAAACTCTTTTGAATTTTCCTCTTTTTCGCAGCCTTGTGATAATTCCTTATCCTTTATAACCGTTGAACACATCTTTGCTTTCAAGTACCACCATTACTATCCAACTTCTAGTCCCAACCCATCACTACATCAAGCTCTGGTAGAATTAATCTTTAAAACCAATCGAATTGAGGACAAAAAATTCTCTGGCCAATTAGATCGCAATGATGATAAGGCGTAACGAGCTCTGTAGTACAAATTAAACAACAATAAGCGATCAGTTTAATTGCCTCGACAGGTTTATTGACCACGAAGCAATACTGAGTTCGATATGGGCAAAAACGATCGCTGCAGTGTATCGATTACTATCAATATTGTTACTCACTCTCCTTCGAGTACTGAGTACCAATTATACTGCACTCACGATTATCAATTAGATCTAGTACTTATAAAAGTCGCAACAGTAAAGTTTGTACTGTTTTGATGTGTATTACGCCATATATTTAATTTTATGTAATTTTTTTTATCTTTTGAAATCTCATGTCCGACATAAACAACTAATGAAAACAAAAACTATTAGGTCAATTTTCGTTAATTTTTTATAGGAGTTCGCAGATTTTACCAATGAGCAGAATGAAACCGGATAGTATCTAAAAAAAGACGTCGAAGATACGAGATGAAAAATATAAATATATGTTTTTTTCATTTCTAAAGCGTTGTTAAACGGATAAATATAGAGATGAATACAGTAATCAACTTATTTAACATTAAAATCTATTTGATGTTGCTGAAGACATTGACAATTTTGCAAACAAACGTGTTGTTGACATTATTTTCTTGAGAAAGAAAATCCCTTTGTCATATGTTGTACTGTATAAGTGAAACAAATTAAATCAATTAATATGTCCTGCTGATAGTAGGGGGGCATAACTCAATTTTGGTTGGTGCTAGAGGGGGGGGGGGGAAGGGGTATCAAAAATTTGAGGTTCATCCAAAATCTTGATAACAATATGAGAAAAGATTGGGTATGATCTATTCCAGTGAATGTCACATATTACCATTTTATATACCCAATTTCTTCAGTTATTTATTATTATATTCGCTAACTACGTATGTCGGTGATGAAAAGACCATCTGAGGCCCACTCCACTCCATCTTCGGGGCCCAAATTTGAATAATTTGTTTACCGAACATATTAAACCTAACCACAGGTTTGGACTCGAACGCCGCCGCCCTTAGGGTGTAAAATACCACAGCGGCTTGTCGTTCATTTCAAGATATGTGGGGAGGGTTAAATTATTAACCTGGAAATCTTCAAAAGAAAATCTATTTGAACTCTCTAATGTGGCGATTATGTTATAAACATATCTCTGACACAGTTTTATATCCTTTGCTACAAATATGTGTACTATACTATCTACAAAATTTGAAAAGGATCAATCTGAAAATCGGGTGCCAAAAAGTTATTGTGTTAAAATAAATATTTTGGTCACATGGTAAAAATATACTTTTCTGTCTATCCAATAGCCACTTTGTAACTTCAACGTTTTAGCGGAAAGCATATTTTGCCTAGTAAAAAAGTTAAACCATAGATGGTTAAACATTCTATTTTAATCGACTTATGAGAGAAATCACCACGAGATATATAAAATGAAATATTATTCGTGCATGATATCATCTAGTTGGGCTTTGCCAAAAGTTTAACTAATGATTTTTTGGAATGCTGTAAAGTTTATGTATCAACTGTAATTGTAAATTTATCTTTGTTTTAATCTTTTGAACTTTTTTTACTTTATGTCAAGTTTTTTTAAATACTTTTTTAGTTTTAAGGAAAGGCCTATAAAACACCCCAGGGTAATCTATCCCTGAACTACCGCACTATGTATAGCACTCCGTGGTCCTCTCCCCCTGTACAGCCCGGGCGGATAGGGAATAACCGTCGTCAGACGTGTTTTCCGAAAAAATGTCCCTTCAATGGTCGCCGCGCCGGGACGCCAGCTGGCCACTACAGGAGCTCACTACTGTGGCGGGCTTGTTCAGTTGGCAACAGGAAATGTTGTATGTATACTGGATTTATATTTATATAAATGTTACCTAAAACCAAAGAGCGCATAGTAATCAAATTTTTACAGTTATTTGTATTTTCTCCTTTAAATTATTTAAAACTAATGCATAAAAGAATTTGCTATGGGCCTACTTTATTTGAAAGTTTAAAGGACTCCTTGATTTTTACTTATCTAGACTTCCAAACGTATTATTAATTTTAATTACAGAATTAACTTGGTCAGTATTTGAGTATACTTGAGTTTTTAATTTAATGAGCGAATAAATTTTAAAATATTGGACACCTTTATGAATGGTTTTATGATTAATCCTTTTTTTTATAACGTTTAATTTAATGTCTAAAATGGAATTTGAAGTTCAAACCTTAAGGTTATGTTCTGGTCTCAACTCGTTGGTCTCAACAAAATGCTGAAAAACAAAGAAATTCAGGGGCCTAGTGAGTTCTCATAAAGTTACAGGCTATTCATTTACAGTAACTTCACATAAAATGTGTAATCTATTTGACTCCGTTTTTAAAGATAACTGGCTAAATAAGTTTACAATTATATCAAAACCTCATTCAAAGCTGAAAGTTCAAAAACACCAATTTTTCATGTTAATCTGATGTAATCATTTCGGTAATTTAAAATATTTAACATGTTTGGCTTGTGCCAATGAAATTCAATGTCTTAAGAAAAATATTAACTCGCTGGATTATAAAAAAAATCTGTTCATGCTTTGATATTCCTAAATCCACGAAAATGCCATCGACTAGTTATTGACACTAAAGCATTGTGTATAATCTAAAACGACAAAGAAAACGGAGAAAAGTTTATATGTTTTTCAATTTCCAAAGCAATGCCATCATAGGGTTTTTACTGCCAGCAACATAAAAAGCCTTCAATGAACTCTTGACAGAAGTTGGCAGCAGGCCGATTAAGTTGAGGCGTGTAAAAAAGTTCACAATGTAAATAAAGAGACACATGCATCACTTAGGCGCTTTTTACTTATAAGAAAAGAAGGGGGAGGGTGGAGAGACGCACCCTTAGAAGGGGGTGATGGTGGTGGTGAGGGGAACCCCTGAGGGCTGCCAAATACCCTGGGCAGTCCAGCTGGGGCTCTAGTGTTGTGGATATTGCTGAACATTACAGCTGTACGAGTTGTAAATTAATTTCAGAACAAAAGTAACAAACATTATTTTCCTATACCACTGAATGGAAATAGTTACATAGCCACGCCTATAGACAATACGCAAAACAGTACGTTTCCGCTCTATTAATTTCATTCCCACACGCTAAATCAATTAAATTTAAAAAAATGTCTAACACGCAATTAAAAAAAAAACTTAATCTAAATTGAATTTCGTATAGAAAGAATGTAATAATTTATGATTATAGTAGTGATGAAAGTCTTGTGGGTATTACGAGCACAATAGTTTTTATAGCTCTCATTAGTTTTTTTTTTACAGCTCACAATAGTTTTTTTACAGCCAGTCATTACAGCTCTCGAAATTTTTGGCGGCCTCGGCTTCGTGGGGCCATCAACAATTAATTCTCGAGCGGCAATGACGTACTTTGCGCTCTTAATGCACAAATAGCTATTTACTTATGAGCATCAGTTTTCAGAAAAGGTAATCTTGAGGCTATATTTACTGTGAGATTTTTCCCATTATCTTTTGAGAAAAACTTCTTTTAGGTTTACATTGATGTGGTAAATTGGTGAGTAAATAGCAGAAAATATGTTTTTATCTAGATTTATTCCGGTCGAAAAAATCTATAGGGGAAGAACAATCTCTACGACGGTAGGGGCTACTATAATCTCTGTCGGGTGTATGTAATTATGCTATAATACTGAAAAAATCCCTAGAAGGCTAGTCGGATAACTTATAGTAGTAACAATGTAAAATTATGTTGTTTCAATTATGTGTACTAATTTGTCCTGTTTATGTTTCAGAGCTTCCAGGATCATCTTTATCGGTAAGTTCCAACTTTTAATTTATTTTATATCCATATTACAATTATTTTTTTAATATGAAAATATTAAATACTTAACATTACTTATTTTTATTATTTACCATAGGATTTTTATATGTCCATTAAAAACTTTGAGTAAAATAATTCAAAAGCATTAAAAATTTATCTACGAGTGACATATTTGAATTTGTAAGTTTTTAAACTGGACTAAATCAATTGCGTCTATTAAAAAAGTTGTCTTTGCAAAGAAAAGTTTTTCAGTTTATTTTTTCAAATATTTTAATAATTTTTTTCAATTTTTATTCTATTTTTTAATTAATGTTAATTTTTTCATTTCCCATAAATATTTCAATCGAAATTTTATCACAGTAAAAACTGTCGTCTGTTACACTTTGTCAAGGGAATAATTATACAATTTAAATAACATGGAATAACTTAATCAGATAAAAATTTAAATATTTATTCTTAAATCTCTTGTCAATTGTCAGATCTAAAGCGAAATAAGTTATAGAAATATATCCTTAGGTCGTAGCTTTTATCCATAACGTAGACAAGTCTTTGAGATAATGTTTTTTTTCTATTTTTTAAGCACGCAGTATCAAGGATGGTACATTTGAAAATCCACAATTGAATCGCTAACTGCAGAAAGGCAACAAGTCCAACTTCTTACAATTTTTTTTTTTTTTTTTTTTTTTTTTTAATGAAAACTGTTGTCATACACTGGACGCATCGTTTACCACAAAAAGGACACTTGTCCGCATGAAAGCAATGGCTTTGGCAGCGTCTTAAATTTTCTGTGTACTGCAGATAGGGAACTAGTCCATGTTGGTAAATACTGTTTACTGCAAATAGGGAACATGTCCTGGACTAGTTCCTTATCTGCAGTATACAGAAAATGGAAGGCGCTGTGAATGTTATTGCTGTCATGCGGACAAGTGTCCTTTTTGTGGTTAACGATGCGTCCGCCGTCCAGTGTATGACCACAGATTACTTAAAAAAAATTCTGAGTTCGCCCTGGTAAGTAGTTTGTGGACTATTCTATCTTTGTAGTTTTGTTTGGCACTTTGCTTGGCAGTGGATCCATTAATCATCAAGCTGTCTTTAAATTGACATCTTTAATAAGTTTTACTGTACTTTTTAATGTTTTTACAAAATGAGTAGTTCTGATGAGGAGGAAAATGGTGGAAAAAGAATGAAAGGTGTTCACAATACAGGCTTTTACAGAGGAAATGTAATTAAAAAAGCCAAAACATCAGAGAAAGTACACATTAACTGGGTTGGAAAAACGGTACCAGCTAAAAAGCAAATGGTATTTTGAAACCAAATCACCTCATGGCCAATAACCATAGCCAATCATGATGAAAACTTTGATGACTGAAACATGTTATTTTTTTCAAGTCTAATAATTGTTTCCAGTTTTATATGTAACCTTTACTATGTTGAAAATGTTGTATTACAAATATTTTTTATTTGAAACGACTTAACATTATTTTCCCCCAAAACACATTAAATTATTTTTGTTCACTGCAGAAAGGAAACATGTCCAAGTAAAAAAAATCCCCCCCCCGCTCTTTTCTGATGGGAGGTAAAAGACTTTTATACTCAGAATGTTTATAAGCTTATGTGGTATAATGAAAATAAAATATTTGGAAACAATAAATACAGGTTATTTATGCACTACACGGTTTTTTGTGTCTCCTGTAAAATTTAGAAAAGTGGACTAGTTGCCTTTCTGCAGTTAGCGATTCAATTACTGTTTATACAAAGGACGATTTTACCAAAATATTTTCAACATCCAACATCAATACCCAAATATGCCCCAGTGACACCCTGAACTCCACCGTTACCGGTTCTCCCGAAACTCCCCCTCGGGCCAACGATAGGTGTGAAAATGATGAGCAGCCTGATGGGGGGAGGGGAGGGGAAACCGGATAATTATACAGGGTGTCCGTAAATCAGCGTTGTGTTGACACCCGGTCACCGGACAAGTGTAGTGGCGGGTGAGGCATCGTCACCCGAGGCGGGGGGTGTCGGTGGTCAGGGGTGGAGGTGGGTGAGGGACACCGGGACACCGGGACACTGGGACACTGGGACACTGGGACGGGAATGTGAGGGAAGTGTTGAGAAAAGAGGCTTCAGGTGTCACATTTTGTTCTTGATTTCCTTGCAGGAACTATGTTAATCTCAAACATATAGTTGTCAACAGATATGTCCTCATCATATAGTTGACGAGAAAAAATTTTCCCGATGTTTTTCATTCAGAACGAAGTGCTTCTTGTGAAAAGTTTTATTTGTATAGAGTGTCTATGAGGTAGGAAAAGTAATAGTATTTCATTTGCGTCTTTCTTGTTTCACTGGACTTTAAAATGTGTTCAGCATATCCGTTCTTAAAACCATTAAATTTTAACTTTCGTCAAATTTTTGGTAATAAAGTACTGTAATAGTAAAATCTAACATATATAGTAATTTATTAATTTTCACTGCAAAATTGGCACTCATATGAGAGATTAATGCTCTCGTTCTCTTGTTATTTGCCATCAGAAAATTCTGTACACTCCCTACTCCAATAATAAAACGTCGCATGTACGTGAAAATACAATATGTTTTTAATTTTTATCGGTTGCAGTTCCGTTTTAATTTCCCAACGTTGGCAATACCGGTACCGGTTCAAGATCTAGTTCCTGTGTGGTCTGCGAGCTCAGCGGGGAGCAGAGCATTTGTCTAAGTCATACTTTTAATTATAACATCAGCTGCAAGCTATAAACAGCTGATCAATTGTTGGCCGCACGAATGGGCTTGGATATATATGGCAGTAGCGGAGTGATTTGTTGGTTCGTCATTTTATTCAAATTTGAAGAACTGATACAATTCCAGATGTTGTACCGGTATCCCAACTTGAAAGTGCCCCCAAGATTCCTCAGGATACTGTATCCTAAATGTATTATATCTTTTACTCATTAGAAAGTTTTGGCTGCCGATTTTCTTAAAGCTTTCACGGAAACTTTAAAATAAAATATACTTTTGACTATAACCGGTTGCACGAAAATAGTGTAATGAGAGTTGATGCACTGTTGCCAGATCTACCCAGAGATGTAATACTATTACAGAAAGTATCTGTTACGTTACCATGTGTATACTGTATTACACATGGAATACATGACAGAAAATTACTAAATTGAATGGTGAGAGGGGGTGAGGGGTATTAATTCATCGAAAGGACCCAACTGTTTATACAAAAGCAATATGCTAAAAAAATAACATGAGAGCTGGTGCATTGGTACCAAGAAATGTATTGTACCCTGCTTTAGTAATAACGACATTGCACGACGGGGCTTTGTTAAGGGAGTACCGTTCTTAAAATTTACTTTAGCTTATTCTGGTGCAGTTCACTCTACAGTTAATAAAATTACAGTGTTTATCAACCATTTTCCTCTTAAATAAAAAATAATTCTATTTACTTTCAGAAGCGCGGCACCGCGATACAGTACTTTTCCCTAAATCCACTTTAGTTATTACTGAAACTATCCATTATTTTAACTCTGGAGTAATTAATCAAGAAAATCATCATCTCCCCAACTATACCACTCAAATCCTCCGTTACTCTATTCATTATGCAAATTAATTCAAAGAGTTCCGCTTGTTTCCTCCATTTGCATACCAGTGCGATGTAATTGTAGATTTTTTTCTCGATGTTCTTTTTCTAATGTCTGGAATTGTTCGGTCTCTTGGAAGTAACGAAGCGAATCTTACATGCTAATTATTCCACACGTTTAATAGGTGAATACCGCAGCAACACCGCTGATGTACTCAGTATACAACGGACACGATATTTTATATTGGTACAATAACATTATCCATGTATAACGGAAAACATAACTGAACTAAGTTGTTTTTATTAAGATCCAGACATATGAACCTATGCATATCTGACACTATGTTGTGATAATATTCAAACTGATTTTCAAAATATGACAATTCGTAATAAACTTTTAGCTGAATCCATTAATATTACATCAACAGGGGCGCCGGAATTCTACCCCCAGGAAAAGTACTACTTTGCCGGATGTAGGGTTCCCGGTCTAGTCCACTGGGGTAGTATTCCGGGGTTAGAAATCCAGGGGTAGTTTTTCCGGGGTTGCTGGGGTAGTTTTCCTGGGGATAGTATTCCGGGGGTAGAATTCCGGGGGTAAAAATCCGGCTGGTGTTTAGTTTGCTATAAAGTTAATTTATAGCAACCAAATTAAATAATAATATATTTATAAAACTGGGGGTAGGCCTACTTTTCCGGCCGCGAGCAAAACTCCATGCCACTTTAAGCTCAGCCCCTCGTGACGTCAAAATGACGTAGCTTTTTTTCATGGGGGTACTTTTCCTGGGGGTAGAATTCCGCTACCCCCGTTAACAAACTTATCTTTTTAACACATTTGGAGTGAGACAAAGTAAAGTAAGAGGAGAAAACAAACTATATTAAATCTTAAACTTTTTAGCTTAAATCTCGTACGATCTTCAGGTGAGTTTGTATTACTTTTCTTTCGCAAAATTCTGCACATTTCTGTAAAAACTAGTTTTAAGTTTTCAAGCTCGTTGCCAAAACATTATATTTCAATAAGGAAATCAAAAAGTAAATCAACATTCTTTATCCACATAATGAATACCACATAAGGAAATCCATAACTTCGGCATTGGCATTACACTAATTGCGAGATAGATAACAAAATTGTATTGCATACCTATACCATGGAAGGTATATTTTGTTGGTATCATATGTTATTGTAAAATTGTATAAAGATGAAGTAAGAGACTATCTAAAAAGGATTTCGTTGCTGGAAGATTTTTACTTTTATTTTTCTGTAACAGAAAAAAAATAATATAATAAAAATTAAAATTGGAATTTTTACTAAATAATTTTTACACAATCAATACATTTCATGTTTATTTCTAATAACATCTAAGTCTGTTTTTACAAACAATATCTTTTATATTACCGATTCTTGTTAAATTTAATCTTCACTCTTCTAGTAATTTATGAAACAGAGGTAAAACCCCCTTGACGAGTTTACTCACTCAAGAATAGAAGAATATTCTCTCTGCCCAGAATATATATGGCCCACCACTTCTAAATCCAGCTTATCATTAAATTTAACTTTTAGTTCTTTATGGTTGACAAATCCTAAAAGTAGAATTATTTAAAATTAAAATCTCCCACTGCGATTAAAATATTTTTAACCAAGTGTAGATAAACTAAAATGAAAGCCCAGGAGCTAAACATTTTTTTACAACATTGCCATTTAATTCACACCGCGATCTTAAACGAATAACCTGTTCTCTCATGTCATAAACTTGTTTGCACATTAACCACCGAACATCTGCACACAAACGTCCACTAAAAAAACTTCCATCAGATAACTTTCTACCGAATGTGAGCCCATAATTAAAAACACGTCTTGAACAATCAAAATCACGAATCGAATTTCTGGTATAAAATTTCGCTCCTGGGGCCGATGGGTGTTCCGATCTTATCAAGTTTATTCCTCTATTCACGCCTTCTCCCGTCGCTGCCACCGCTGCGACCCGACTATCGAATGGTCGGGCAATCGATTACTTTCAACTATCGAACTTAATATCGAATACGTTCACTTATTAACACTTGTTTTTACTAGCTGCTGCAGAGTAATTTTTCACTATGTAAATATGTTTATTGTGCTTAAAGTGTGCATAATTGGTGTTTTATACTTTGTCTTCTTATCTGTCATCAAATTATAAATATTTAAGGTAGTTAAATTTATTTTTTCAAAATGCTACTGAATATTTATGAAAGACTTTTAAAACTTTAAATTTTATAAATAGTTAACACTATATGAAACGGTTTTAATAGTTGATCATCTGTTTTGTAGGAGGTAAAAATTGTTACAAACAAAAGAGAATCTTACAAATTTGTAAATAAGGTATGTAAATATATAATTTTTTAAATAACGTTTTTAAATTTTTTCATACGCACATCGAGTTACCTTAAACTGGAATTGAACTAGGAACTATAATTTAAAATTTTTATTTAAAAATGTTTGTACTTTAAATCTATCTTTTCACAAATGATAATTGAATCTGAAGTAGTTTCATTATACGTAAATGACAGAACAACGACTTGTGACTCGATTATTTAACACGTGCGGTATTCTGAACACATTAACAACATATACAAGAACAGTAGGTCTATTTGGCACTGTTTACGGTGGTTTATTTAGCTATCCACAAGTTATCAAGGTCAAGTTGGCATGGTTTTTCATAGAATATTACATTGACAGATTTGTGTTTTTATGCGAAATTAAAATAACTTAATGTTTGAAACCATTGGTTATAGAATTACATTGACCTACGGTATGAAATGTAATCGAACCCTCGATATTCGCTATATATCGGTTCGCACATTCGATAGTGACTGGCCGCGCGGGGGGCGGAGCAGCGGGAATTACAACAAACGATATTATCGTCCAAAAACCGGCCATTTGCATTTTTATGGGACAGAAATTCGTCGGGGAAAGGGCCGCTGCGGTACCCGGATGCGTCGCGCGACGGATAAAATCTCGGGGGGGGGGGGGGGCTAATGGGGGGTGTCGCGAAGGAGCAAATTATGGGGGGCTTGTATCCATGGAGGATTCGTACATTTAAATGACATTTCTCTTCAGTTTCGTTCATAAAAAATTCCATAGCAGTTACTGATACTGTGAAATAAATACTAGCCTACTAGAATTTTGAATGTCTTTTTTATAATAACTACACTAAGTCAAAAGTTTTGATATTATATTATTCCATATTTATATATAAGTAAGTATTTAAATTTAGTTTCAAAATGTTACACACCCACAACAAAATTAGATACTATATTTTTAGTGTGATTTTTGTCTACATGTTTGATTATAATTCATGAATACATTATTGCAAAACTGAATACAGTATAAAATATACTTTGATAAAAGTATAAAATATACTTTGACATATTGTTGCCTATATGTTTATTTAAGAGCTCTCTAAGAATGTTTAAAATTCAAATTTCTTTGTCTGCAGTGGACAATTTTACAATTGTATTACAAACGTAAAAGTTTTAAAATGCTTTCCATCATAGGCCTACATAATAACTCAAAATAAAGAAATAAATATAAAATTAAATCCTTTCTTGATAATTAAGAAACAAATAGGAATTTTAAACAACTTCTTTCAGATTTCTAAAACTCATCACCTGAGTAAAGAGATTACTCCAAAAATATTTTTAAGGGTTATTTTAAAATTATTTTGCCAGTCTGATGTTTTTTAACTTATAATTTTTTACCAAGTGAAGCTGAAATTTCCAATCTATGATCTGCCTGCCTGTTGTATAATCTATGTCTAACGTACTGGTGATCTTAATTAATACAACTTGGTGGAAGAGTTTAAATATTGTTGTTCATATTACTTCAATTGTGGTAATTAATCTAAATCATCCTTATGTGGCTAAATTTAATTTTACTACTCAATTATGCGTGTAAAAAACAACATAAATAAATTTTATTGTGAACATTGCAGCCCAAAACGTAACAAAATTGAACTAAAGTTTCAGTATCGTTTTGTAAACTTCAAATGCAGTATATGAGTAAAAAATATTTGGTCGTTTAAGTATTCGCCATATAGTACCAACCAAACAACTGAATGTCTTTAACAGCTAAATGTTTAAGCAGTTACAGTACTAAAAAGTTGATATATACGTAATGGTTATTAATCTGTATGGTTATTAAGTATTCGTATGCCTACTCCGTGTAAGCACCAAGCGAATACCCTGTCAGGCGCGGGGTAGGCAATCCAGGCACACGTGGCGGGGCTCCTCCTGTATCAGTTTTGCCGCCTGCGCCGTGAATTTAAAACTCACTAAAAAGCTACAGTATGAACGTTTGCCATCACGTGTATTCTTGTATGAATTTTCTTTTGTGGTCAGAAAGTTTCTGCGGTAAAGTGACAGATTTTATGAGGAATAAAATAAAACAATCATGCATTTTTATAATTACAGATAAATATATAATTTAATGAACAATCGTTGGGAATGATAACAATATAGATAAGGCCAGAGAGATAACTGATTAGGTTAATTTACGACGGCGACAGGTATCTTCACAAATCTGATAAACTGAGTATATTCTTATTTTCATATTTTTCAGGAAATATATTTTTATTGCACTTAAGATTTTTTATGTGGCATTTTGTAAAGCAGTTTAAATATAGAGTTATTAAATATCTGTCGTATAACGTACGACAGATATTTACTAACGTAATACAACGTAATACATTAGATACATTGTATTACGTTTTTATGACACTCTTTTAATGTTAATACATTTTCGTACAAAAATGTAGGCTACATTACAAACCAATTAAGATTTATTTATAATCGTAAAAACAAATTGTATAGCAGTCTTCATTATACAGGGTTTACCGGAACTCTCTGAAACCCTTTTGTATATTTGTTCCTTGCATCGAGACAAGAAAAAAAAACTATTATACATATAGGAGTCTAAAATGCTTCGTTAAGCCGCAATTGTTTTCACATGGTAATTTTTATTTCCCTAAAGAATAGCTGTAAGTATTCAGTTCATTATTTGTGTGAATATTTTCCATACCAATGTAAATTTTCAGGAAAAACTGAATTTTTCCACTGTATATTTACAAAATGGCGGCCATTTTAAATTTTCAAACTCAAATATCTCAAAACTGGTAAATTTTATAAAAATGTTATAGCACAAAATAGTTGTCAAATTAAATAATCTAACCAATAGTACCAAATTTGTAAGAATACGTTTACAAATAACGGAGTTATTGCGATTTTGCTATCAAAATGGCCTTAATTTGCATGAATTATAATTAACAACCAATGTTTTTATGGAGAAAAATCGCAATAACTCCGTTATTTATTGTCAGATGCTTACAATCTTGGTACCATTAGTTGGATAACTTAATTTGACAAATTTATTTTTCAACTGTATTACTTAATTTTATAACTTAATTTTATAACTTTACAACCTAGGGGCTTAAAGATCGATTTTAGACCCCAATTTGTATGATGTTTTTATCTTGTCTCGATGCAAGGAAGAAATGTTCAGAAGGGTTCAAGAGAGTTCCAGATATACTTAAATAAGTATATACCCTGATATACTTAAATACTATGTTTTACCTACTCGGTTTTGTTTGTATCTTGGAAACTCCCGGGAGGTAAAGTTTGTTTTCGAAAACATTTTCTTAATATAAGCGTCTGAAATTATTTTTCATTTATGATTAGCAGGTAATTAAAAATCAAGTTGAGAATGTATTTTACAATTCCATTCCATTAAAGGGTTCTATTGCTTATTAGTCAATAGGCCTACTATAATATTTAGTTTATTTTTTAGTGAAAAGTCACAATTAATTCAGTTTGTTCCTTAATTTGGACAATGTTCAATCCGTAGTTTGTTTCGAAATGTCGGTCACAGCTAACGACATAGTTAACCACCCGAAAGATATCCGATATCTCACTCAATCGTACACATTCGTAACTTTACAACTGTTTCTCCAATCACTTGTTAACTACGAAACTTAACGAGCCAATGAATACTACAATAAAAAACCCACCTTTTCTCCCGGCGTCGGAATTCCACAAAGTAAATGACGACAGGACAATGTACTGCGGCTAGCGGCGGCTGCGCGTAGTTAGCGGTACTGACACGAGACAGCGCCGGTGTCGCGCGCTGCCTGCATAGAGTAACAAACCGTTTGATCAAAGCGCGGCGGCCGCACGCGCAACCCCGCCGTTGTTAGGTTACGCACCTGGCGCGGGCAAATTAAAGCCAGCGCTGCGTTAATGAACGCAATTAATGGTGATTTATATGTATGAAAGTGGGATATAATTTGCTGCAATCTTGAAGCGAACACGATCACAATTAGAGTTGATGGATTTTTTCATTAATATGCTTTACTTGCGAGGTTTAAAGGATAATTCTACGTAGGGAAAGATTTATATTTTAAACTAATATGGATAATTCTAATAAGGAAACAGTTGTTATCACTGATACCGAACAAAGGAACTTAAATAGAACCTCGTTTTTTTTTATCTCCAAACATTCGATAAAGTATTAATAGTACTAGAGATCGCTTGCTGATCGAAATTCGATCACAATTTCAGTTGATCTGGGCCCAAGAAGCTTAAGAACATTTTAGAACTAAAACATCTGTTCTTCCTAATTTTTTAGCAGTTGTTTTTACAACAGCTGTCTAATGATTCATTCAATTCTTCTTTCTCCATAAGATTAACATTGGAACTTTGAGCGCCTGTGGGGCGTAGCCCTGGAGTCTGATGTGAATTAGAATGTGATTGTGCTCATCTACAGGACTATACCTTTCTAACGGTATGCTCGGATTTCTCCTACGATGTACACAAGCTGAGAAAAAAGGAGGAAATGAAACATGCTTGCGTATTAATATATAGACTAGAGATCGCCTGCTGATCGAAATTCGATCACAATTTCAGTTGATCTGGGCCCAAGAAGCTTAAGAACATTTTAGAACTAAAACATCTGTTCTTCCTAATTTTTTAGCAGTTGTTTTTACAACAGCTGTCTAATGATTCATTCAATTCTTCTTTCTCCATAAGATTAACATTGGAACTTTGAGCGCCTGTGGGGCGTAGCCCTGGAGTCTGATGTGAATTAGAATGTGATTGTGCTCATCTACAGGACTATACCTTTCTAACGGTATGCTCGGATTTCTCCTACGATGTACACAAGCTGAGAAAAAGGAGGAAATGAAACATGCTAGCGTATTAATATATAGATAAGATTCCGCCATTTTCATTGTGAAGACCCATAGCTCTTGAAGTGAAATTGACAAATTTTGAACATAAAATATGTGATTTAAATAGAGTATATCATAACATATAACTCTCATGGAGTGAAATAAGGGGGAGCTGAGATGACGACGACGAAGAGTGAGATTGCCTACTCTCCTTGTTTTACTGAAATTTAAACAAACAAAATTATTTTGCTAAAAATATAAACATATTAACAAAAAAAAAAAAAAAAAAAAAAACAGATGCAGCAATTAATATTTTCTTCTTTACTCTAACCAGAACCATAAATACTTAGTTGATTAACCCATTTCTTTCAACGTATTTATGGCCTCGAATATAGCATTTTCATGAAAAACCTTCAACTTAATTATTTTATTATTCTAGATACAGAACCTGAGTAGATGAGAAAATCACCTATTTATCCATTTCCTTTAAATAGAACCTCTAGTATCGCAAGTATCTCCCTTGCACGCAATCGCTCGTTCGACGCATCCCACGCACGTTCGCTCACGCACAGATTTACTCCGATCGCAGCAGAGTGCGTCTCGGGTGTCTCTGGCTGTACATTAAAATTAGCATATCTCACCTGGACTGGTACAACGCGATGTACAAGCCCGCAGCGCGGGGCTGCGCGTGCGTGCGCGTCTGGGGACTGGGCACTGTGACTGCGCAGAGTGATGCACCGGGCGGTGACGTGGCGGCCGGCGGACGAGGAAAACTGTCACCCAGGTCACATCGGCTCGCGAAAGGCATAGACTGTATTTTTATACATTAGTCACAGATTAAGAGTCATCTTCACCTAGGGCGAGTAAACCATTGTTGCGCAGTCGGCAATGTTAACCATACAATGGAAATAGTTATTTGTGCTTCTAGGGACTAAAGTACAATGTTTTCTCCCTGAAGGGAAAGTATTGTCGCCCGAAGGCGAAGCCGAGGGCGACAATTTCCCTGAGGGAGAAAAGTACTTTAGTCCCTTGATGCACAGAACATTTTTCCTCCACCTACACGAATAAAATTTAGGCCTAATAGGCCTACCGTAGATAATTTAACTTTACCTTCATATGATCCCTTGCTCCGTCAAGCTGGATCCGTCACATCAACATAAAAAACACACAAGGTAGGCCATATCAATTTTGAAGAACACGAAAAAAAACAAAATATAATTTAAGCCTAGTCAAAAGTTTTACACTTATGTTTTGGACTTCTTAGGTTAATAGCCTAACCAAGCAAAATGTCAACAAACACCTACACTGCCACCGCCATCTCTAATACTAGAGATGCTGCTCACCCACTGCTGACTGAATGGTCAGCAGTGGGTGAGCAACAGCTACAGCTGCTATTAGTCAACAATGAGTAACGAAACAAACACAAGTAACAGCTGACTGTGGCTCATGTTCTTTTTAATCTCTCTTTTAATGTTATTCTTATGTAACTAACTTTAGCCCCGTGGTACGAAAAAACTCGAGTTTTCCCTAGGTAGAAAGATTAAGTATTCAAGTCACATGGGATAGAAATTAGTACTTTACTACTCTATTCTAAGGAGTAAAATACGGCTTTATATAGTAGGTGGAGGAAAAATATATTTAATGAAAAACTTGGTATTTTATTTCCCTGTTTCGGACTACGTTTTCCAACCGATTTTCTTTAAACTTGGTAAGTGTTTAGTTGAATAGTTATATTACGCCCCTCATACCTCGAAATTTTGAAAATTTAACAAATATTACTCTTTGTGATGTTGCAAAGTAACTTTATTATCCTTGGTAATATTTGTTAAATTTTCAAAATTTCGAGGTATGAGGGACCTCGACTAAACAACAAAACACTTACATTCAACAAAACACTTACCAAGTTTGAAGAAAATCGGTAGAAAACGACGGCCGAAACGAAACAAGGGGATAAAATACCATGTTTTGCATTAAAAGCCGCATGGTTAACATTGCCGACTGCGCAACAATAGGCTACTGGCCCAAAGGTGAAGATGACTCTTAAGAGTACGAGTATAATACTAGGTATAAGATTTTTCTATCAGTGTTAAAATCTTCAGCGTTAATGCTGAATGACAAGTCTCTAAGCGTGCCTTATTCATACAGTCTATATTTGATTAAAAAATTAAGGGATAATCTCTATTCTGTGATTTTAGTGAGTAGCAAATTTAAAAATTAATGGTTTCAACAATCCATGGGTTGGATGTAACAGTTTAAAGTATTTAATTTTATAGAGGTGTTATGATCACTCTATGACAACCACACACTATAGTAAGATTTACGAAAATAGTCCGATGGACATTGTAACAGCTGTGTCCCCCCCCCCTCACCACCTCTCGTCCTGCAATGTTGTCATTTGTGATTATGTTTAACATGTGTAATATTGAATAAAAATGTGTTTCAGAATCAATTTGGCAACAATGTATAGACTCTCATCGGACTATTTTCGTGAACCCTACTATATAGGAATACGCTTCTATTGCGCGTAAGAGATGAACGGACCGATTTTGGAGCATGTTAGATAGCACTACAAATTGTTATTATTACTTCGTGAAACCTCTTTTTATTGTTATCAGTCCATACAATATATACAAAGTTCTTGTATTTTAAAGTTATTTTATGTACTGTCATTGCGAAGTAACGTATTGTATTTTGAGTAGGTAGTATAAAAAAGGGCAGGAAATACAGTTTTCAAACCCTTACTCTATGCCTGAAGCATAGAAGTTGGTTAAAAACAAACAACCAAAGCACCAATAAAAAGCCACCAATGATCTTTGTAAATTCAATATTACAGATAAATAGCTTATTACTGCTCAGAATAGCTTCAAGAACAAACTTGAATCTGCAAACTATGCAAAAAATCTACTTCAAAAGTTTGTAGTCGATCTGACATTTTCTTTGAAAGGCAGTTCATGAATAACGATTTCACTAATCTTCCATTTGTTCATCCAATTATAGGAGTATTTAAACGATGTCAAATCTGGTTTTGATGGATTTGGAAGGGTAATGTTTTTTAATGATAGGAACCTGGCTGGTTGGCGACTTGACTCGACGGTAAATGAAATAAATAAGAAAAAATAAATCATGTTGTATAAAAACGCGAAGGAGTGGATGTAAGAAAAATAATGAAACAATGAATATATTTTAATTTTTTAAAAAATGGACATGTTTTATAAAAAATCCAATAGTAATATTTTCTTACGGTTTCAGGTGGTGGTGGCGGTAGTGCAGAGTGATGCTTCGCTTCTTCGGCTTCTGCTAACGCTTCATAAAATGCTTCTCATGCTTTCACGCTTTGGCTGTATAAAATGCTTTTATTGGCACTGCATAATAAACATTCTTTCATGATGCATTGTTACACCCTGTGTTTTTATGCCTGCCTCTCCTTTTCATTCGCTTTTGCCTTGTACAGTAGTTTGTAATGTATTTGTGTGTATAGTGTAGAAATTATATTTAAATATGTATAACGGCTTAGAACACACTCAAGGAAATTACTGAACAATAATAATTCCTTTCCCTTTAGCATTGTACTGTTTCGACCATTGTGTTTTTTTCAAATAAAGAAATAGTTAAATTTTTCTCTTTAAAATTTATTCATCTCAAATATACTGCTGTGTGACGGTAAGAAATAATTAGTGTCTAGGTTTACTCTACCTTGGTAGTGCAGGTACTTCGTTTTAATGTAGCTACATTTTATATAGTGTTTATACGTTTTATTAAATCGTTATAAAGTAACCATTACATACTATTTCATTTTTTTTATCAAAAAATCAATTATAGGCATAAACGTTTTTTCTATCAACTTTTTAAGAATTTAATTTAGTAAAAATACTACACTAATCTACTTTGAAACACCCTAATAATAGGGGGTTTCTTTTAACATAAAAAATTGTTGTTAAAATAACAACAAAACAATAGCCTTAATGATTAAGGAAAGAAGTGATTTTCCTGGAGACTTGAATGGGTAGAATGAAGGATGGCGTGCTGATGAAAAGAAATGAAAAATGTCTTTATTTTGGAGGCGAAGTTAGGACTAACAAGTCCTCTCTACCACTTAACCTCTAAAAAATAAAAGGTTAAAAGGCTGATAAAGGTAAGGAGAGTGAAGGTTCATATCCACATAAGCTTCATTACAATGGTTAATCAATTATGACACTAAAACATCTTAATTCTTTAAAATAAACTTCGAAGGTCAATTGTTTTGTTTTTTGTACACTGTCAAGAGCAAAGAAAAAACCAATCTGTCCATTACACAAAATTAACAAATGTTATACAAGCTTCAAAAGGTTAAAATTAACCCATCAGATGATGAAATGTATAGCCAAAATTTTAAATGGTAAAAATTATACAATTTACAGCCAAAATGCATTATCAAATCAAATACCCTGTTCTGATCAAAACGAATATGTTATCATAAGGTGTAATTTTACATACCGTAATGAGAACGACTAAATTTTAAAACAGACAATTCTTTACTTTTCTACGTTCTACAATCAATAAGGTTATAGTCCTTAATTTGAGATTAGTTTAGTTATATATAAAGACATATAGATCCAAGTACATTCTTCATATTCTTACATATATACATTAGCATATTTTTCTGTTGTCCATATACATCCAATAAGTCATTCAGTTGAATGAAAGTAAAGGTTTCTAGTAAATATATAATTTTTATATTTTTTGTTACATTTTATGAGTCTTGTAAGATTTATTCAAAAAGTTAATCTCAAGTTAAAAAGTAAACACAATTTGAGTGTATGCCTAAACGATATTAAACTACACATAGAGTGATAAACATGTTATTTTTTGCCCTCTGTTAATTTGCACCATTTTACACACAATTCCCCCTGTTTCCACAGTAACCATCCCACATTTTATCCTCGTTTATTTTTTATTTTACAAATAAAGTGGATTAATTTTAAGAGAAAACCAACTTTTTGCGTCTTTTTGTGGGGAGCTTTAAAACGGTAAGAACAAAAAAACCAAAGAAATATTTTCAAAACTATCACAGTCTACTGTCACTTTCAAACTATCACTTTCATGTTACACCACCAACATTAAAGGTGGCAACAAACAGAAACAATGTAGCATTACTCTATACGATGTACTTGCTGTACAATAAAACACGATTTACAATAAAGTACAAATAAATCCAGTATATAACGTGTTATTAAACATAAGGCAGGCATTAAGTGAAAGGACGTTCATACCAGTGTATGATGGTCACTGCCGCTCAGGTTAGTTAGAGTGTGTCATTTCTATAATGGGATGAGCGGAGAATGTCATGTGGAACTGATGCGCACCTGCCAAACAAGGAGTGGAGGGTCTATGCCAACCTCCAACACCGCTACTGCGGGAGTGAACCTGGGTACTTAAAATGCATCTATATTCAATTTATTCCGGTAGTAAAACACAAGATGTTCTTACCCGTTAAATAACTACACAAACTAATAGTAATGAACAATTTTAATGCATTTAACCTTTGGAACGTATATAGCATTCTTTATAGAAGGGAGATGGTTTGGTGGTTATTGAAGGGAGAAATAAAAGTATACCCTAAACTATCAGGTGTTGTACAGCATTAAAATTAAAATCCATTGATAAATAGAAGGAAAGAAAACCTTTTTTTCTATCGTTAGCCAAAAAGACGTAAGAAAAACAACTTAAAGTAGTGATAGTGGGTTTAAGTTACCCGTGGTACCTTTGAAAAATCCTTATGGTCGGTAGATTTTTGTATCATTTATGATACAACATTATATTTATATATTTATTTACTTCGCAATTTATTTATTTGGACAAACTCCATTTTCACAAAAAATCACTTACAAATACAAAATGACTGAAGTATTCTATTAAATTAAATTAAACATGCTAACTACTGATAAATTCCAATATTAACATAATGCACTACAAATTTAACATTTATATTCAGTTTTAGTTACACAATTTTTTTATGCAAACAATACAGAAATTAACATAATATTATACAGCATCAGTATTTAAAAACAACAATTTGATAAATTAATGAACAAGTCTAACAAACTATATAAGGATTATTTAGTGTTTTGCACTCAGAATTTCTGCGTTTTCTCTATTAAAATCGCTACCTTTACACTTCACTAAGGATTACGCTTGTCAGATGTCAACTTAAGTCAATGTATTAGTTATGCTAAACCCACACTTAGTTTGATTATGTAACGATATAGATTTTTCATAAGAAAACTGTATTTTTAATTTATCTTACATACAACTTTTCCCAAAAATTTGATCTCGAACTTTAATATTTTGCCGTTTGGGTATAACAGTTCGTCTACCCTGAGATTAAAAACTAGGCCTAATTAATATGGTCTCTATATTAATTTATTAAATTAATATTACCATTATAGTTTAGTATACTAAGGGCCCAAACAGGACATTCGATGATTTCAAAAAGTAACCTTTAACAGTTCCAAGGAAGTAAACAGAAGGGAATGGAAGCTGGCCCAAAGCCCATAATTTTTCTTGATCTAAAGGTCACAAAGGGTTTAACTACCAAGTTATCGTAAGCCAAGAAGATTTTTCTGTTGAGAAGAATGATATTGTAGTGCGGGTGGAGTCCCAGTCTGTGGAGGAGACCATCCGTATATATAATTAAGTGGGGAGTATAGAGCGAGCGGAGTGGAGGATCTCAGCGGCAGCCGGCGACGACATTAGTAACTGAGGAGGTGCAATTAATACAGGGTCTTGACGCTGATAAACACGCACCTACAACACGCACCTGAGCGAGAGAGAGGGATTGGTGAGGGGGAGGGGGGTATGAGAGAGAGTGAGGAGGGGATTTGATTTTATTTACTTTAATTTTCTTTAATGTATGTTTTGACAATGTAAGCTGGTGTTGTCATTACCGTGTACATACACAACACCATCTGTAAAGGTTATTGTAAACTTCAATTCCTTGTTAATTCTTTGTGTTTACACTGAAAACCTTTTTTATATAACATATTCCAAAAATAGTTTTTTGTTGAAAAGTATAATTATTGTATAACCCATTGATGAATGGAATGGTCACTAGATCAAAATTGATTAATTACGAGGTTTATTAACTTAAACATGTTGCTCGAAATCGAGCAAATTATTTGGATTATCCCATGTAATTGCTAAAATAGTTACTTTTAGTTTTAAATAATTTTAACTTCCTACCAATGCAATATTGTGATAATCAGTTATCACAATATTGCAGTTATCACAATATTGTGATATTAGTACCTAATCGCCAAAAATACACTACAGCTGTACATTAACAGATGCTTGAAAAACTAAACCCCAAACTAAAATGTTATTCTAATGAAAAATTTTCAAAATTATAATAATGGATTACATAGCGCTTTTATTTTAGGCCCGATTCTCATCATTTTTTTGTGGAATATTCAGATCAAGCCCTACCCAACGACACCAGAAACTTGGAAATCGGTTGAATATTGTAGGAGGAGTTCTCTTAACAAAAAAAAAATCCCTTGGCGTATTAAATAAGTATAAATAAATTATTTCAAAAGTCAAGTTACGAGTTAAAAATAAAAACTCAGCAATCTTGAAATGTAATTACTACATTGCAAATATTTTGATACTTTACAATTATTAGAACTTTTATCATTGTTATGATTCTCTAGGCTTATATATTGAGTACCAAAATATAAAAATCTGATACTAGTATTTATTTGAGACTACTTGTAAGGTAATATATATATTTTTTTATGTAAATTTAATTTGTATTGATTTGCGTGGTTAGTAATAGTAGCTGCCAGGAACTTCAGATTTCTGTGTTATTATGACCTTAGGACATTTTCTGTTTAAAAAATTGTTCTGTGCTTGGTTGTTTACTAAATTACCCTACATAATTTTAAGAGCTTCAATCAACTTGAGCTTCTTTGGGGCTCGTTATGGTTATAAATTTCTGACCTTTTGTGTTAAACGACTACAAATATTTTTTAGTAGGCCTACTTGTATCATTTCACTAAAGAAAATTTAATTAATTTTCAATAATCTTTGAAAATAATCTTGATTTTCATAATAATTTAATATACTATTCAAAAATTGTGTTAGTGTAGATTGTAGTAGGTTTCCCACTAGTGAGATAAATCGCCTAAAATCTTTTCATTAACATAAACTGAACCTTTAATCCGTAGTGGTGTTAAGTGTATCTAAAATTTGGATCTCCTGAACTTGCAAAAAAATATGTACAACACTTATTTAATACTTCAGGGGTTTTTGTTATTGGGGCTTCTCCTACAATTTTCAATTCAATTCAATTCAATTCATTTTATTTACCATTAGGTCATCATGGACAATAGGTTTCGTCAAGACAATTACATCAGTGTACATGTTGAATTACATATGAAGCTTAAAACTAGACATATGTTATTTTACAGTTTCAGACTAAAAAACTCTTCTGTACTGTAGGGAGCATTCATAATAAGTATTGTTTTTACTGAGGACTTAAATCTATTTAAAGGCAATTCCCTTATGTGGGTTGGCAGCTTATTAAAGAGCCTGACTTGCACAGAATTATAGCTTTTCAATGTTTTTTTTTTTTTCAATTCTGTTTATTGGCAAGCTAAGATCAGTACATCTTCTTGTGTTATACATGTGAACAGTGTTCCTTATCTCAAAATTTCCTATATTTTGTTTAACATATAAAAGATTATTTAAGATGTACAGGCTCTTTAAGGTCATAATTTCATACCTCACAAAAAAAGATTTACATGAAACATTGTTTTTTATTCCTGCAATTAATCGCAAAGCCCGCTTTTGAAGAATAAAAACCTCATTGGCGGCTGCACTATTTCCCCATAGTCTAATGCCATATAATATATGGCATTGAAAGAAAGCATGATATGCCATAAGAAGCATTTTCTCTCCAACACAACACTTAAGCCTAAGAAGAAGATACAACACTCTTGACAATCTATTTACAATTCCAGCACAATGATCCACCCAAGTTAATTTTTCATCCAACGTTAGACCAAGCAGTTTAACAGGTTTATTTACAACATCGACCTTTTTCAAAGAAAAGATAATTTGTTCTGTTTTTTCATTATTTAAAGTGAGGTTGTTGGAAAGGAACCAGACAGTTGCTTTTTGACAGCATTTTCAGAATCTATTCTTATATTTTCAAGAGACATATTTTCAGTAATAAGCGATGTATCATCAGCATATAAGACAGAAAGACAAGGTAAACTTGCGGGTAAATCATTCACCATGATAACGAACAATGATGGACCGAGAACGGAACCCTGAGGGACACCCTGCAAGACACGTTTCATGGTCGATTCCCGGTTCCTTACCATTACAATCTGCCTCCTGTCAGTCAAATAAGATTTTAACAGGTCATGCTCTTTGTTCCTTATACCATAGAGACACAATTTCTTGAGGAGTGTATCATGACTGATCGAATCAAACGCTTTACTTAGATCAAGCATGTTCAAGCAAAGCAGCATTTTCAACCTATTTTCAATTTTATAGTCATTAGATAAGGATTGGTAGGTAGTTGTTGTCTTACCCAAGAATTGATGAGAATCTGACTTAAAATAAACGTGCTATCTATCATTGAAATTTGACATTTTTCATTAAAAAAGTATTGGGACTGGATAGAACATTTGAAACCTCTGTTAATATACGTGTAAATAAGTGTAGTTTTTTTATTAATGATGATATTGGATAGACCATGTTAGATTGGTTGGGTGTAATTAATTGATTTAGAACCAAACGTAACAGTTTTAGTAGTGCCATGTATAAGTTCAAAATAAATTGCTCGACTTTTAGCAACAATTACACTGGTTTAATAAAAGTTAAGAGAAGATAGTCATGCAAAACGTGTATCATCCCATTATGTATAAACCTCATAGCTACAGAACCCAATGTATAACTATTAAAATTTGATGATTGCATTTTCCTCATTATGCACCATAAGAAACTTATTGGTACACACACATATTCATTCCATTATTCAAAACTTTAACAAACATAAACATAAAACATAAACAAAGTCTCTTGACACTTCACTTCCTCAGACTTTCTATGTAGAATAACAGACGCCTGAACTCCTGTTCAATGTACAGAGTTGAATGTAGAGCGATACGCAAGCACGCACGCACGCAAACTCACACACAGCAACGGCAACAAGCGTTATCTGTTACGAGACAACTTTTATTACTCGTTTCTTAATTGCACCAGGGTTCTATGCCTCTTCCTCTGAATACATTTAAATTAATTACAGGGCATTAACATAACTGAAACTAGCTCCTACTTAGAGATTCTTCCCACAGCAGTCTCTTCGATTAAAGGATTTAAAAATCCTAGATATTCTATTTAGGTTGGGTTTAAAAGTGATTTTTCATTTTATTATTTACAGGGTTTGTGATTATTCGAGAATAATTCATGTTTCTTGATTGTTGTTGCTCGTATAAATTTATTTGAAACTATTTTTTAACCTTTCGAATGGAATGGTGCAATAACATCCAGAATTAACCAATATAAGGGTGTACTAATTAGGATAAGCTTTACATATGCAAGCTTATTGGGATGAGATTTAGTGTTTTACCGAAATATTAGATTAGAAAGACCACGTTTCTACAGTTAAACTTTTCAATGCCCTGGGTTTTTCTAGAAACAGAATCAGATTCTGCGATCTCAAATTCAGTCTGAAATCATTACTTGGAGAAAAGAGAATAATATGACTACCTTGATAGCTTGTAACTTTAGATGTGTTCCTCGTTTTCTCTCTTCAATTTTACATATAGGCTATGTGTTTTGATAAAATATGTTCTTCTTCATTCAGAATATTGACTGGAATAATGTATGTTTTTGCATTATATGACAATTTAGGACATTTAAGGAAAAATATTTAACGAATGTTTTAGGAACCCGATTGCGTTCTAAGTTTTCACTTCTCGTTTGCAAACGAATAAAATGTTAGTTTTAAGATACTTGTTGGTATAAACTAACATCTTTATTTAGGTTGAGTGGGTTGAGCTGGGTTCTGTTTCGCTACGGGTATTCTCTGTATGGTTGTAGTCGATGTTCCATTAGGCAGGTTGCCCGGTCAGGTGCAAATAGTTTGGTGACTTCATTATTTGATATCTTCCATAAACTGTTTCTACATTTAAAACCACTCTTCAGAAAAACTTCTGTTAATGTTGTTTTGTTTTAAAAACCCCGGTAATGAAGGTAAAGAAAGTTAATAACCCTCAAGATGAACGTTTAGACAGAGGAACGTAACACTAACAACAAGCATTTCCAGCTTCACAATAACCTATCTTAATGGCTCTAATTACCACAGTTGGAATGTAATATGACCACGTTAGCGTCCTTTTAGCGAGAAATGAACTGTGAAATGAGTGTGTTTAATGGAACGTTCGAGATTGTTAAATATTTATTACGAAAACCTCTAAAACGGTTATGTTTTTACGTGGATGTTTTTGCTTCGCTTACCACTTATCTTTAACAGGCCATGTAATTCGTGGGCTTCAAAATAAGTTTAAACTTTGAAATTACCATTGGTTAATACATGGCTAGGGAGAAATTTAAGTTCGAGCACGGCCATGTTGGATTTATTTTCCATACGAGTAAAATTAAACTTAAACCCGCCATTTGTCATATAATATATTTACTTTTTTGTCAGATTGGTAGCGAATACATACCCATTGCATTAATCTCAGAAATATTAATTTACTGTTGCCTTTGAGAGATCAATCGTTATAAGAACTTTAAAATCCCTATAACATTTTTGAAGTAGAAAAAAGTTTTATTTATTCTTTCCATTTTGTCCAAAATTATACTTGCCATCAAAAGTATGCCTCGCAAAGCATATCGCCCTTGATAAACCCTTCTTGAGTTTCCCGTTTAACATTGTTATTTTGGGAATCGACTTCAATGTCCTTCCAAAATATTCGTTTTCTTGACTCTGTTGTTCAACTTATTTATTTATTTATTTTCTTGCCAAAAAATAAAACTGAAATGCATAAACATAACCCTTTGGTGTCATGCATAAAAAATATGCAATTGGTACATCAGAAAATTTATTTAATAATTGTGAGTTTAGAAAGGAGGAAAACACAAAAACAGCGATTAATTTGTTTTGGACAGAACCTTGTTGAAGTAATGGTAGCACAAATAGAACCAGATTTTACGATTACAGGAATAAAAGAGCCTAACATTGACATTTTTTGCCAAACAAGAACTCAATAACTGAAGGTTCTTTAGGTTTTGACACTTTTATAAACAAACTACTAAAAACGAAATTCATTTCATGTCCCAGTGCCCGTGGAATCCTCTTCTAACAATCATTCCAGGAATCCTCTAATGGCCAATCTAATCAGCGATTTGAAAGTCATTTGATATAATCCACAACACTCAGCCGAGAGGTAAGTGAGAGTGGGCTCGAGCCCTAACTTCGGAAATTCTGACTCAATTACTCATCATGACTCTGTATTTTATTTAACGGGAATTGAACCCGCAGGAATTTCATGGATAGCGCAAATGTTACTTTATTTGAATTTGTCACCGAGTCCAAAACTATTTTTGTCTAGCTGATCTACTGCCCTCATTCTGAGGCAGTCGTATTCACTTTTATAAACAGATCAATGCATTGTAAAACGAGAGAGTAAGAATAAAACATATTTTTTAATTGGTGAAAGTTATGATACTTGTGTAACTAAACGTACCTAAAAAAGGAGACTATGTCTTGTAGTGTGCGTTGACGCAAGTGTACACTTTCATTTTTTTACCATCGACATAATTTGAACTTTGTAACACAATATACGTAATTCACTGAGTATCAAAAAGAAAACAGTAAAAACACATTTGATTAGTTTGCGCTGTCTTCTGTTCTCACACACTATTTTGATAAAGACTTTTCTACCACACAGGAACAAATTAGCTTAACGACTTTCAGCGTCAGTTTAAAAATCCAGCATGCTCAAGATCAAATTAATGTGAATCGCAGAAGAAAGCTTATACCGGGTGCAAAAAAGTCCGTCCGTCCCCCTCTTTATTTATTTTATTATTTTTTATTTTTATTTGTTAAGATGAACAAATATCGTTTGAGGGGTGACAGTAACTTAACACAAAGTACCTTTTGACGTTATCAAACATTTTAGTCGTATTAGGGGGACGGCCCACCAGGAGTCAGATGAAATCTTAAATGTAAGCATATATTGATATGTACATCAAATTAAAGGTCTCACTTGGCAGAGTACAATGCCCCAAACTAGACTTGAAATGGATGACCGAGACGGAAATGGCAGGCAAACAAAGTTTCCATTAAAATGATAGGTACTGTATAAATAAAACTTAAAAATGCAATAACTTTCTTAATTCTCAACCTTTTGACATCGGGTTTGTGGCTAATTACTCCAAATGCAAAGACGTTAAAAATGATGTATGATGTGATAAAAGCCAAAGCATATTTCTGTAAGACTTCATTAGGGGACGTCCCATAGAGAATGTTTAAACTAAAATTTCCTTAGCCTCTGTCACATCATACATCATTTTAAACTTCTTTGCATTTGGAGTAATTAGCCGCAAACTCGACGTCAAAAGGTTGAGAATTAAGAAAGTTAAGGTTTACCCATATGATTTTAATGGAAAATTTGAATGCCTACCATTTCCGTCTGGGTCATCCATTTCAAGTCTAGTTTGCAGCATTGTACTCTACCAAGTGAGACTTTTAATTTGATGTACATATCAACCTATGCTTACATTTAAGATTTTCATCTGACTCCTGGTGGGCCGTCCCCCTAACACGACTAAAAAGGTTTGATAACGTCAAAAGGTACTTTGTGTTAAGTTACTATCACCCCTTCAAATGATATTTGCTTATCTTAACAAATAAAAAAATTAAAGGGGGGACGGACTTTTTTACACCCTGTATTTTAAAATCACGAAGAAGAAAATTCCGTTGCGCCTTTTTTACCCTACCCACAGAGAGTTAAAAAGTTTTAGCTAAAGAAGAATTTAGCCCATCTTAATAAGGAGTTAAAATAATAAGGGTGAGATGTTATGGCAAATAACCCATAACATTTTATTACTTAAGTAAGCCTATTGGATTGTTTTGATAAAATATTAATTTTTTATGAAATATGCATATTAAGTCAATTTATAAAACCCAAACCAATGAAAAAGAATAATACACTATTATAATTAATAAAACCCACCAGTAAAGTGGTGAACGCCAATCCACAATATAAATCCAGAGGACCACCCAGTTGAAATTTACAGTATTTGCGACAGATACAGGCTGACCTCCGTGGACAGTAAAGTTTATAAAATCACTCTCCAATCCGCCTTTATGCTAATGTTAGTACACCCAGCGCCGCCGCCGCCGCCGCCGCCGCGCTGCGTCCACACAATAAACTGCCAGATAAGTTTATTATAAAACTGGATCGCCTACGAACCCCCGCAGCTTCCTTCGATAACCGGAGTGCATTCAGTCTGCAATGTTATGCCGGTGCCGAGGGGACTGAGCTTGGCTAGTTGAAGGTTGTTAGTTTTTCCTCGTTTCCTTTTCTGTAAATTCAAGTTTGACAACTTGTTTTTTATTACAACACATAAAAAAATCGAATGAAGTTTCTATCACTTGTGCTGCTTTGGGAGAGGAATGTCTTTTATGCTGAAAGAACATACCACTTAATAAACAATGTTAAATAATTCCGAAGCCTTTCTTCAAAGCGTAACCAATGAATGCAATAATTGTGAATAATTTCAAGATGATATAACAATTAAAATTGTTCGAAATGAGGTGAGTCCACACAGATAATAAGTATGTATTTGTAGTATTTGTCTTTACTTTCTGCTTACAACAGTTTGTTATTATAAATTAAACGTATTAAAGCAACGTTAATTATATTAAATTGAATAATCAAACGTTGCTATGACCTAACTGTTGAATGACATCAAATAAAGCAGACTTAATGGGCTTAATTTATTTTATAAACCATTGTTTTAACATAAAAACAAAATTATTGTACTGTATTATACAGGGTGTCCAGCTTCAACCTTTACAAACTTTTCCAGGTTATTGCCCACGTCAAAATAAGCAAGAAAAGTTCCTGTAAACATATGTCCTAAAATGCTTCGTTAAAACGCTAGCCGCCATTTTGTTTTTTACATGAAATAATCTTTATTTCCGTAACGGATCATTGTATTAAGTTAATATTTGGAATGAACCTTAACTATAACAATACCCATTTTCAGTAAAAAAATTATTTTTTTCCCATGTGTATTTTCAAAATGGCGGCCATTTTAAAATTTTAAACTCAAACATCTTAAAAACGGTAAGTTTTATAAAAATGTTACTTGAGACAAAAAAGTTGACAAATTAGATTGTCTAAACATTGATACCAAGTTTGTAAAGAGCCGACAACAAATAACGGAGTTATTGAGATTTTTCTCTGAAAATAACCTAAATTGGCATTAATCATAGTGCAAAATCGGTGTTTTTCTGCAGGAAAACCAGAATAACTCCGTTATTTGTTGTTGGATCCTTACAAACTTGGTATCAATGTTTAGACAATTTAATTTGTCAACTTTTTTGTCTCAAGTAACATTTTTATAAAATTTACCGTTTTTAAGATATTTTAGTTTAAAATTTTAAAATGGCCGCCATTTTGAAAATACACATTGGAAAAAAATAATTTTTTACTGAAAATGGGTATTGTTACAGTAAAGGTTCATGCCAAACATTAACTTAATACAATGATCCGTTACGGAAATAAAAATTATTTCATGTAAAAAACAAAATTGCGGCTAGCGGGTTAACGAAGCATTTTAGGACATATGTTTACAGGAACTTTTTTGCTTATTTTGACGTGGGCAATAACCTGGAAAAGTTTGTAAAGGTTGAAGCTGGACACCCTGTATATCTTATTAATATATCTTATTAATAAAATAGGTACTACTACCACTACTTTTAGTTCAACTTTTGATTTCCTAATAAAAAAGAACCAAGAAGTAATAAAAGTTAAACAGTATAGTAAGAAAGTGACCGATAATTACTCGTTAGCAAGAATTATGTCAATTGCTCAAAAGGTTACAGTTTACGACCAATCTTTAGTTGTTATTTTACAGCTTGTGTTATTAACAAAGAATTTTTAGAAGTTCCCTGCGGGTTTAAGTAACTTTCATTCATATGCATTGTGAGAATATGCATATCCTCCTCATAACAAAGTGCTTAGTCCTGTTAGTAATTTAGAAAAATACCATTTTCTATAAGAGAAGAAAGAGTCAATGTGGTGGTCCAAACTTCAATGATGTTTAACTTCATATAGTGTGGTAATTAATAATGTAGGCCTACCGTATTACTGTTAAAATAGTGTATACATATTTACATGCATGAGTTTCATAATAAAAAAACTTATTTAGTAGAAGTTTGATCTAGAGAAATCAAACTATAAGTAAAGCAATGGGCAAATTATTATTATTAAATTATTAGAAGATGTATAAGAATAACCAAGGATGAAGACAAACGCACATATTACTTCTTCTAGGTGTGAATAAAACTGAAATAAGTTTTTTAAAACTTTAGAAACCTCTGGGTTCTTAAAAATTAGAAAATCTCCGACAGAAAAAGGTTGCTTAAAAACCTGCAGTAGCCCACACATCAGACGAGACCAAGGTGCGATGAAGACCCGCGTGTAGGCCTTCTGCAATTAGAGCAACACTGGCAACTTGTAGCGTGGATAAAGACATAATAACCTCGATAAAAAGGCGTACAAGCTTGTGGTCTACAATTACAGGGTCTTAAACCACTCATCAGGACACGGCAACGCCGAACACTCGTTGATTACATACATTGTGTACATACGGGGGTATATCTGGGTAGCAGCAGGAAGCGTCGGAGTTCACTCGTGTTCGGGGGCGGCAAAACATCTCAATTTACCAGCTATATGGTAGGTAGGTAAATGGTGCTACAAAACTGTAACCAACATTCTAAGTGAAATCACATTTTTTAATATAACAAAAGATTTGGTCACAATTTTTGTTATTTGAATTTATTTCTTGTAAATAAAATAAAATAAATGAAACACTTGGGGAGCATCGAGTTCCCTTCACTAGTACACCAAGTAAATAATTAATGCCATGAATACATTAATACCCTTCACACGATTTTTTTGTCTTGTTATAAATATTTTGACCCCTGTATTAGTTTCATTGGGGTGCTATAATTTTAGAAACATAAATTACTTTTTATAAAACTTTTATAAAAAAATTTTTAGCTGTTATTTTTTATTATTATTATTATTATTAGTTATTTGGTTAAAACTGCTCTTAAATACAAGAATCTAATAAACTACAAGTTAACATTTTGGGAAATTTTCCGGTGTTACTAAAATTTTAAATATGGAGTAAAACTCACCGTCTTCAGCAATCCAGTGTATTGTTATACTTGAAGTGTCACTTCAAGTAACAATACACTGGATTGCTGAAGACGGTGAGTTTTACTCCATATTTAATTAAGCAATTCCTGGTAGCCAACAAGTACAATACTAAAATTTTATAAAAATCGGGCCATTATTGATGAGGTAGGCATATATTTCTTCGTACAAACAGATGCACTGCAAATATCGTGTACTATAAAATTTGTTCCATCGAAACATCGTCCATTCGATGACAATTTATCGTCACACAAATATTATCACAGCTCAAATAAAAATATTTCACAAATACATTCTCTTGCATGTTAGATGAAATGCAGTCTCTTTTCTGGACACGCAGTTAAAACAAAACACATATACAATACGAAATTAAGGTTTCAGATATTAACATGAAAAACTCACATAAAAGTTGTAATATAACAAATTTTTGTTTATTCTACAACTACAGAGACATACAATTTTTCAATTGAGTAAGTAGTGAGGTTGGTGAGTTAGCTTATTCGCAAAAAATGTTCATCCACCCTTATATGAGAATAAATGTAATTTTTAAGGTCTTTTAAAACTTGCGCATACAGTCATCAATATCTTTCATAGCTATTTCAAGGAAAATTTTCACCACTGTCACATATACGTATACAAATTTATTCTGTACATAAAATCTCACCAACTCACCAGTTATCACACACTTAACAAATAGGTGGTGAGTTGTTTTAGTAAGATAATCTAAAGTGAGGTTGAACATTCTTCTTATTCATCTCGATCTCAACAGAAAATGAATCAGTTGGTCAATAACAACACATTCATTCTTTTAAGTCGTATAGGTTATGTTTACTTTAGTTATTTAGCCTAAAATGTATGTCGATACTAACAATGTAATAAAACATTAAAAATATAATAAATGTGTAATTATGTTCTAAAAATAACATTGCAAGTCATATAGAATTTTTAAATTAATAGAACTGTCAATATTAAAGATGTTATTGTTTTGACGGTTGAAACCGGATGCGAACACAAACTTCAATTTTACCATCTCGAGTCATTTGGTAAGGAACAAACTGGTGAGAAGTAACTCATTACCTACTCACTTGATTGAAAAATTGGGCTTAGAAACTGTAATAGACACATGTTACAATAGTGCTTTAATTGTTAAATTTTCTCTGAGGTATATGGGACATACCTTTTTCTCCTGCCTTGCGCGAAATTTTTTTTTTAATTCTACAGTACACCAAATACTGCATAAATGTAGAACAAATCTATTTACTCCTTTCAATCGGCCTTTTCAAGTTATTACACAATTTAGTAGTTTTTGTTTCAAAATATTCCAAAATTAGCAAATTTATACGAAAACTAGAAATTAGGATGATACAATTCACAATTATTTTCAGTGTCTGCAATTTTAGCACCAAATTATATAGGTAATGCTCCACGAAAGCTTAAAGACATACATTAACATTCTTAACCCATCATTCGATAGTGAATCGATTTGACTGCTATAGACTTCACTATCGATTACAATCGCTTCTGACCAGGCGCGTGGACGGAAGCGGTAGGAAGGAACTGAAAATTATGCAGATGCCGGTTGAACAACCGATAAACGGCCCGTCGACCGCACTGGCTAATTGTTACGATGGTATTTCCCGATCGTCGGCAACACTGTTGCTGCTACGGTGGGAACCGGCGCGGCGCGGCGGCGGTGTTGGCGCGATTACTACCTGTTTTGACACTCGGAACATGTTTCATGCAATCATTCTTTCCTGGAAATCAAAATTTTAATGATAATTTAATATACAGGGAGTAAAGTGCAAATTTTTGTCCCTAAAGGAAATTATGAACACCGAGCCGTAAGTGAGGACAGAGGCAATCAGCTGAATGTATCAACAGCGTTGCCCGTTTTCACTTAAATGAGTTGCCAGCAGACTATGAACTCATAAAATATTATATGAATTAAGAACTTTTTTATTTACTTTGATTTCCTAAGGACTCAAAGTAGCACTGCTAACTTATAATCAGAAGTAAAGTTAGACTTTACACAGTAGACAAAGGTAAACGTTTTAAATACAGGGTGTATAAAAAAAATCATCCGATTTTATAGGTCTATAATTTCTAAACTAATGATCCTATGAACATGGGGTTATAGTTATACTAAAGGATAACTAATAAAGTGATTTACATGATTTACAGGTGCTCAATATGGCCCCCTTTAGATGCACATCACGTGTCCTGGTGTCATGAAATATTCAAGTTAGTCCCACAGCTTAGCTACCATGTCTTGGGTGGTGGATTTGATAACTGCTCTGGTGCGGGTTTTCAGTTCAACCAATGTTGTTTGAAGGGTACGGATATAAACAGTGTCTCTCACAAACCCATACAAAAATAAATAATGTGAGAGAGAGTTTTTAAATGGTAGGCTTCCTCAAAGATAGATCGGGCGTACTGGACCTAGCGATTTCAAGTTAATCACTGGCCGCCAAAGTCACCAGACCTTCTGTTTGTGATTTCTTTTTGTGGGTGTTTGTAAAAGACACTGTTTATAAGCCTCACCTTCTAACAACATTGGTTGAACTGAAGAACCAAATTAGAGCAACCATCGAATCAATCGCTCAGGACATGCTTGCTAACGACTAAGACGAATTTGAGTATCGCATAGACTTGTGCTTTGCATCACAAGGGGGTCATATTGAGCACATGTAAATAGCATGTAAAAAAACCTTTATTAGTTATCCTTTAGTATAAAAATAATTTTAATAATAATTTTAAATAATAAATATTAACCCTATGTCCATATGATTATTATTTTCGAAATTATAAACCTATAAAATAGGATGATTCTTTTTGATACACCCCCTTATCAAGTCTCTTGAAACGGAATATGTTCCGTTCCTAAACCCTAGTTTAGAAAAACTGATAACATTGTTGAACGAGCAAGATTATTACTAGACTACCATTCTTCTTATTGTCACGGAATATGTTCCGTTCCTAAACCCTAGTTTAGAAAAACTGATAACACTGTTGAACGAGCAAGATTATTACTAGACTACCATTCTTCTTATTGTCACGGAATATGTTCCGTTCCTAAACCCTAGTTTAGAAAAACTGATAACACTGTTGAACGAGCAAGATTATTACTAGACTACCATTCTTCTTATTGTCACGGAATATGTTCCGTTCCTAAACCCTAGTTTAGAAAAACTGATAACACTGTTGACCGAGCAAGATTATTACTAGACTACCATTCTTCTTATTGTCACGGAATATGTTCCGTTCCTAAACCCTAGTTTAGAAAAACTGATAACACTGTTGAACGAGCAAGATTATTACTAGACTACCATTCTTCTTATTGTCACGGAATATGTTCCGTTCCTAAACCCTAGTTTAGAAAAACTGATAACACTGTTGAACGAGCAAGATTATTACTAGACTACCATTCTTCTTATTGTCACGGAATATGTTCCGTTCCTAAACCCTAGTTTAGAAAAACTGATAACACTGTTGACCGAGCAAGATTATTACTAGACTACCATTCTTCTTATTGTCACGGAATATGTTCCGTTCCTAAACCCTAGTTTAGAAAAACTGATAACACTGTTGAACGAGCAAGATTATTACTAGACTACCATTCTTCTTATTGTCACGGAATATGTTCCGTTCCTAAACCCTAGTTTAGAAAAACTGATAACACTGTTGAACGAGCAAGATTATTACTAGACTACCATTCTTCTTATTGTCACGGAATATGTTCCGTTCCTAAACCCTAGTTTAGAAAAACTGATAACACTGTTGAACGAGCAAGATTATTACTAGACTACCATTCTTCTTATTGTCACGGAATATGTTCCGTTCCTAAACCCTAGTTTAGAAAAACTGATAACACTGTTGAACGAGCAAGATTATTACTAGACTACCATTCTTCTTATTGTCACGGAATATGTTCCGTTCCTAAACCCTAGTTTAGAAAAACTGATAACACTGTTGACCGAGCAACATTATTACTAGACTACCATTCTTCTTATTGTCACGGAATATGTTCCGTTCCTAAACCCTAGTTTGAAAAACTGATAACACTGTTGACCGAGCAAGATTATTACTAGACTACCATTCTTCTTATTGTCACGGAATATGTTCCGTTCCTAAACCCTAGTTTAGAAAAACTGATAACACTGTTGAACGAGCAAGATTATTACTAGACTACCATTCTTCTTATTGTCACGGAATATGTTCCGTTCCTAAACCCTAGTTTAGAAAAACTGATAACACTGTTGAACGAGCAAGATTATTACTAGACTACCATTCTTCTTATTGTCACGGAATATGTTCCATTCCTAAACCATAGTTTAGAAAAACTGATAACACTGTTGAACGAGCAAGATTATTACTAGACTACCATTCTTCTTATTGTCACGGAATATGTTCCGTTCCTAAACCCTAGTTTAGAAAAACTGATAACACTGTTGAACGAGCAAGATTATTACTAGACTACCATTCTTCTTATTGTCACGGAATATGTTCCGTTCCTAAACCCTAGTTTAGAAAAACTGATAACACTGTTGACCGAGCAAGATTATTACTAGACTACCATTCTTCTTATTGTCACGGAATATGTTCCGTTCCTAAACCCTAGTTTAGAAAAACTGATAACACTGTTGAACGAGCAAGATTATTACTAGACTACCATTCTTCTTATTGTCACGGAATATGTTCCGTTCCTAAACCCTAGTTTAGAAAAACTGATAACACTGTTGACCGAGCAAGATTATTACTAGACTACCATTCTTCTTATTGTCACGGAATATGTTCCGTTCCTAAACCCTAGTTTAGAAAAACTGATAACACTGTTGAACGAGCAAGATTATTACTAGACTACCATTCTTCTTATTGTCACGGAATATGTTCCGTTCCTAAACCCTAGTTTAGAAAAACTGATAACACTGTTGAACGAGCAAGATTATTACTAGACTACCATTCTTCTTATTGTCACGGAATATGTTCCGTTCCTAAACCCTAGTTTAGAAAAACTGATAACACTGTTGAACGAGCAAGATTATTACTAGACTACCATTCTTCTTATTGTCACGGAATATGTTCCGTTCCTAAACTCTAGTTTAGAAAAACTGAAAACACTGTTGAACGAGCAAGATTATTACTAGACTACCATTCTTCTTATTGTCACGGAATATGTTCCGTTCCTAAACCCTAGTTTAGAAAAACTGATAACACTGTTGAACGAGCAAGATTATTACTAGACTACCATTCTTCTTATTGTCACGGAATATGTTCCGTTCCTAAACCCTAGTTTAGAAAAACTGATAAAACTGTTGACCGAGCAAGATTATTACTAGACTACCATTCTTCTTATTGTCACGGAATATGTTCCGTTCCTAAACCCTAGTTTAGAAAAACTGATAACACTGTTGACCGAGCAAGATTATTACTAGACTACCATTCTTCTTATTGTCACGGAATATGTTCCGTTCCTAAACCCTAGTTTAGAAAAACTGATAACACTGTTGACCGAGCAAGATTATTACTAGACTACCATTCTTCTTATTGTCACGGAATATGTTCCGTTCCTAAACCCTAGTTTAGAAAAACTGATAACACTGTTGACCGAGCAAGATTATTACTAGACTACCATTCTTCTTATTGTCACGGAATATGTTCCGTTCCTAAACCCTAGTTTAGAAAAACTGATAACACTGTTGACCGAGCAAGATTATTACTAGACTACCATTCTTCTTATTGTCACGGAATATGTTCCGTTCCTAAACCCTAGTTTAGAAAAACTGATAACACTGTTGACCGAGCAAGATTATTACTAGACTACCATTCTTCTTATTGTCACGGAATATGTTCCGTTCCTAAACCCTAGTTTAGAAAAACTGATAACACTGTTGACCGAGCAAGATTATTACTAGACTACCATTCTTCTTATTGTCACGGAATATGTTCCGTTCCTAAACCCTAGTTTAGAAAAACTGATAACACTGTTGAACGAGCAAGATTATTACTAGACTACCATTCTTCTTATTGTCACGGAATATGTTCCGTTCCTAAACCCTAGTTTAGAAAAACTGATAACACTGTTGACCGAGCAAGATTATTACTAGACTACCATTCTTCTTATTGTCACGGAATATGTTCCGTTCCTAAACCCTAGTTTAGAAAAACTGATAACACTGTTGAACGAGCAAGATTATTACTAGACTACCATTCTTCTTATTGTCACGGAATATGTTCCGTTCCTAAACCCTAGTTTAGAAAAACTGATAACACTGTTGACCGAGCAAGATTATTACTAGACTACCATTCTTCTTATTGTCACGGAATATGTTCCGTTCCTAAACCCTAGTTTAGAAAAACTGATAACACTGTTGACCGAGCAAGATTATTACTAGACTACCATTCTTCTTATTGTCACGGAATATGTTCCGTTCCTAAACCCTAGTTTAGAAAAACTGATAACACTGTTGAACGAGCAAGATTATTACTAGACTACCATTCTTCTTATTGTCACGGAATATGTTCCGTTCCTAAACCCTAGTTTAGAAAAACTGATAACACTGTTGACCGAGCAAGATTATTACTAGACTACCATTCTTCTTATTGTCACGGAATATGTTCCGTTCCTAAACCCTAGTTTAGAAAAACTGATAACACTGTTGAACGAGCAAGATTATTACTAGACTACCATTCTTCTTATTGTCACGGAATATGTTCCGTTCCTAAACCCTAGTTTAGAAAAACTGATAACACTGTTGAACGAGCAAGATTATTACTAGACTACCATTCTTCTTATTGTCACGGAATATGTTCCGTTCCTAAACCCTAGTTTAGAAAAACTGATAACACTGTTGACCGAGCAAGATTATTACTAGACTACCATTCTTCTTATTGTCACGGAATATGTTCCGTTCCTAAACCCTAGTTTAGAAAAACTGATAACACTGTTGACCGAGCAAGATTATTACTAGACTACCATTCTTCTTATTGTCACGGAATATGTTCCGTTCCTAAACCCTAGTTTAGAAAAACTGATAACACTGTTGACCGAGCAAGATTATTACTAGACTACCATTCTTCTTATTGTCACGGAATATGTTCCGTTCCTAAACCCTAGTTTAGAAAAACTGATAACACTGTTGACCGAGCAAGATTATTACTAGACTACCATTCTTCTTATTGTCACGGAATATGTTCCGTTCCTAAACCCTAGTTTAGAAAAACTGATAACACTGTTGACCGAGCAAGATTATTACTAGACTACCATTCTTCTTATTGTCACGGAATATGTTCCGTTCCTAAACCCTAGTTTAGAAAAACTGATAACACTGTTGACCGAGCAAGATTATTACTAGACTACCATTCTTCTTATTGTCACGGAATATGTTCCGTTCCTAAACCCTAGTTTAGAAAAACTGATAACACTGTTGAACGAGCAAGATTATTACTAGACTACCATTCTTCTTATTGTCACGGAATATGTTCCGTTCCTAAACCCTAGTTTAGAAAAACTGATAACACTGTTGACCGAGCAAGATTATTACTAGACTACCATTCTTCTTATTGTCACGGAATATGTTCCGTTCCTAAACCCTAGTTTAGAAAAACTGATAACACTGTTGAACGAGCAAGATTATTACTAGACTACCATTCTTCTTATTGTCACGGAATATGTTCCGTTCCTAAACCCTAGTTTAGAAAAACTGATAACACTGTTGACCGAGCAAGATTATTACTAGACTAACCATTCTTCTTATTGTCACGGAATATGTTCCGTTCCTAAACCCTAGTTTAGAAAAACTGATAACACTGTTGACCGAGCAAGATTATTACTAGACTACCATTCTTCTTATTGTCACGGAATATGTTTCCGTTCCTAAACCCTAGTTTAGAAAAACTGATAACACTGTTGAACGAGCAAGATTATTACTAGACTACCATTCTTCTTATTGTCACGGAATATGTTCCGTTCCTAAACCCTAGTTTAGAAAAACTGATAACACTGTTGACCGAGCAAGATTATTACTAGACTACCATTCTTCTTATTGTCACGGAATATGTTCCGTTCCTAAACCCTAGTTTAGAAAAACTGATAACACTGTTGAACGAGCAAGATTATTACTAGACTACCATTCTTCTTATTGTCACGGAATATGTTCCGTTCCTAAACCCTAGTTTAGAAAAACTGATAACACTGTTGACCGAGCAAGATTATTACTAGACTACCATTCTTCTTATTGTCACGGAATATGTTCCGTTCCTAAACCCTAGTTTAGAAAAACTGATAACACTGTTGAACGAGCAAGATTATTACTAGACTACCATTCTTCTTATTGTCACGGAATATGTTCCGTTCCTAAACCCTAGTTTAGAAAAACTGATAACACTGTTGAACGAGCAAGATTATTACTAGACTACCATTCTTCTTATTGTCACGGAATATGTTCCGTTCCTAAACACTAGTTTAGAAAAACTGATAACACTGTTGACCGAGCAAGATTATTACTAGACTACCATTCTTCTTATTGTCACGGAATATGTTCCGTTCCTAAACCCTAGTTTAGAAAAACTGATAACACTGTTGAACGAGCAAGATTATTACTAGACTACCATTCTTCTTATTGTCACGGAATATGTTCCGTTCCTAAACCCTAGTTTAGAAAAACTGATAACACTGTTGAACGAGCAAGATTATTACTAGACTACCAATCTTCTTATTGTCACGGAATATGTTCCGTTCCTAAACCCTAGTTTAGAAAAACTGATAACACTGTTGAACGAGCAAGATTATTACTAGACTACCATTCTTCTTATTGTCACGGAATATGTTCCGTTCCTAAACCCTAGTTTAGAAAAACTGATAACATTGTTGAACGAGCAAGATTATTACTAGACTACCATTCTTCTTATTGTCACGGAATATGTTCCGTTCCTTAACCCTAGTTTAGAAAAACTGATAACACTGTTGAACGAGCAAGATCATTACTAGACTACCATTCTTCTTATTGTCACGGAATATGTTCCGTTCCTAAACCCTAGTTTAGAAAAACTGATAACACTGTTGAACGAGCAAGATTATTACTAGACTACCATTCTTCTTATTGTCACGGAATATGTTCCGTTCCTAAACCCTAGTTTAGAAAAACTGATAACACTGTTGAACGAGCAAGATTATTACTAGACTACCATTCTTCTTATTGTCACGGAATATGTTCCGTTCCTAAACCCTAGTTTAGAAAAACTGATAACACTGTTGAACGAGCAAGATTATTACTAGACTACCAATCTTCTTATTGTCACGGAATATGTTCTGTTCCTAAACCCTAGTTTAGAAAAACTGATAACACTGTTGAACGAGCAAGATTATTACTAGACTACCATTCTTCTTATTGTCACGGAATATGTTCCGTTCCTAAACCCTAGTTTAGAAAAACTGATAACACTGTTGAACGAGCAAGATTATTACTAGACTACCATTCTTCTTATTGTCACGGAATATGTTCCGTTCCTAAACCCTAGTTTAGAAAAACTGATAACACTGTTGACCGAGCAAGATTATTACTAGACTACCATTCTTCTTATTGTCACGGAATATGTTCCGTTCCTAAACCCTAGTTTAGAAAAACTGATAACACTGTTGAACGAGCAAGATTATTACTAGACTACCATTCTTCTTATTGTCACGGAATATGTTCCGTTCCTAAACCCTAGTTTAGAAAAACTGATAACACTGTTGACCGAGCAAGATTATTACTAGACTACCATTCTTCTTATTGTCACGGAATATGTTCCGTTCCTAAACCCTAGTTTAGAAAAACTGATAACACTGTTGAACGAGCAAGATTATTACTAGACTACCATTCTTCTTATTGTCACGGAATATGTTCCGTTCCTAAACCCTAGTTTAGAAAAACTGATAACACTGTTGACCGAGCAAGATTATTACTAGACTACCATTCTTCTTATTGTCACGGAATATGTTCCGTTCCTAAACCCTAGTTTAGAAAACTGATAACACTGTTGAACGAGCAAGATTATTACTAGACTACCATTCTTCTTATTGTCACGGAATATGTTCCGTTCCTAAACCCTAGTTTAGAAAAACTGATAACACTGTTGAACGAGCAAGATTATTACTAGACTACCATTCTTCTTATTGTCACGGAATATGTTCCGTTCCTAAACCCTAGTTTAGAAAAACTGATAACACTGTTGAACGAGCAAGATTATTACTAGACTACCATTCTTCTTATTGTCACGGAATATGTTCCGTTCCTAAACCCTAGTTTAGAAAAACTGATAACACTGTTGAACGAGCAAGATTATTACTAGACTACCATTCTTCTTATTGTCACGGAATATGTTCCGTTCCTTAACCCTAGTTTAGAAAAACTGATAACACTGTTGAACGAGCAAGATCATTACTAGACTACCATTCTTCTTATTGTCACGGAATATGTTCCGTTCCTAAACCCTAGTTTAGAAAAACTGATAACACTGTTGAACGAGCAAGATTATTACTAGACTACCATTCTTCTTATTGTCACGGAATATGTTCCGTTCCTAAACCCTAGTTTAGAAAAACTGATAACACTGTTGAACGAGCAAGATTATTACTAGACTACCATTCTTCTTATTGTCACGGAATATGTTCCGTTCCTAAACCCTAGTTTAGAAAAACTGATAACACTGTTGACCGAGCAAGATTATTACTAGACTACCATTCTTCTTATTGTCACGGAATATGTTCCGTTCCTAAACCCTAGTTTAGAAAAACTGATAACACTGTTGAACGAGCAAGATTATTACTAGACTACCATTCTTCTTATTGTCACGGAATATGTTCCGTTCCTAAACCCTAGTTTAGAAAAACTGATAACACTGTTGACCGAGCAAGATTATTACTAGACTACCATTCTTCTTATTGTCACGGAATATGTTCCGTTCCTAAACCCTAGTTTAGAAAAACTGATAACACTGTTGACCGAGCAAGATTATTACTAGACTACCATTCTTCTTATTGTCACGGAATATGTTCCGTTCCTAAACCCTAGTTTAGAAAAACTGATAACACTGTTGACCGAGCAAGATTATTACTAGACTACCATTCTTCTTATTGTCACGGAATATGTTCCGTTCCTAAACCCTAGTTTAGAAAAACTGATAACACTGTTGACCGAGCAAGATTATTACTAGACTACCATTCTTCTTATTGTCACGGAATATGTTCCGTTCCTAAACCCTAGTTTAGAAAAACTGATAACACTGTTGACCGAGCAAGATTATTACTAGACTACCATTCTTCTTATTGTCACGGAATATGTTCCGTTCCTAAACCCTAGTTTAGAAAAACTGATAACACTGTTGAACGAGCAAGATTATTACTAGACTACCATTCTTCTTATTGTCACGGAATATGTTCCGTTCCTAAACCCTAGTTTAGAAAAACTGATAACACTGTTGACCGAGCAAGATTATTACTAGACTACCATTCTTCTTATTGTCACGGAATATGTTCCGTTCCTAAACCCTAGTTTAGAAAAACTGATAACACTGTTGAACGAGCAAGATTATTACTAGACTACCATTCTTCTTATTGTCACGGAATATGTTCCGTTCCTAAACCCTAGTTTAGAAAAACTGATAACACTGTTGACCGAGCAAGATTATTACTAGACTACCATTCTTCTTATTGTCACGGAATATGTTCCGTTCCTAAACCCTAGTTTAGAAAAACTGATAACACTGTTGACCGAGCAAGATTATTACTAGACTACCATTCTTCTTATTGTCACGGAATATGTTCCGTTCCTAAACCCTAGTTTAGAAAAACTGATAACACTGTTGAACGAGCAAGATTATTACTAGACTACCATTCTTCTTATTGTCACGGAATATGTTCCGTTCCTAAACCCTAGTTTAGAAAAACTGATAACACTGTTGACCGAGCAAGATTATTACTAGACTACCATTCTTCTTATTGTCACGGAATATGTTCCGTTCCTAAACCCTAGTTTAGAAAAACTGATAACACTGTTGAACGAGCAAGATTATTACTAGACTACCATTCTTCTTATTGTCACGGAATATGTTCCGTTCCTAAACCCTAGTTTAGAAAAACTGATAACACTGTTGAACGAGCAAGATTATTACTAGACTACCATTCTTCTTATTGTCACGGAATATGTTCCGTTCCTAAACCCTAGTTTAGAAAAACTGATAACACTGTTGACCGAGCAAGATTATTACTAGACTACCATTCTTCTTATTGTCACGGAATATGTTCCGTTCCTAAACCTAGTTTAGAAAAACTGATAACACTGTTGACCGAGCAAGATTATTACTAGACTACCATTCTTCTTATTGTCACGGAATATGTTCCGTTCCTAAACCCTAGTTTAGAAAAACTGATAACACTGTTGACCGAGCAAGATTATTACTAGACTACCATTCTTCTTATTGTCACGGAATATGTTCCGTTCCTAAACCCTAGTTTAGAAAAACTGATAACACTGTTGACCGAGCAAGATTATTACTAGACTACCATTCTTCTTATTGTCACGGAATATGTTCCGTTCCTAAACCCTAGTTTAGAAAAACTGATAACACTGTTGACCGAGCAAGATTATTACTAGACTACCATTCTTCTTATTGTCACGGAATATGTTCCGTTCCTAAACCCTAGTTTAGAAAAACTGATAACACTGTTGACCGAGCAAGATTATTACTAGACTACCATTCTTCTTATTGTCACGGAATATGTTCCGTTCCTAAACCCTAGTTTAGAAAAACTGATAACACTGTTGACCGAGCAAGATTATTACTAGACTACCATTCTTCTTATTGTCACGGAATATGTTCCGTTCCTAAACCCTAGTTTAGAAAAACTGATAACACTGTTGACCGAGCAAGATTATTACTAGACTACCATTCTTCTTATTGTCACGGAATATGTTCCGTTCCTAAACCCTAGTTTAGAAAAACTGATAACACTGTTGAACGAGCAAGATTATTACTAGACTACCATTCTTCTTATTGTCACGGAATATGTTCCGTTCCTAAACCCTAGTTTAGAAAAACTGATAACACTGTTGACCGAGCAAGATTATTACTAGACTACCATTCTTCTTATTGTCACGGAATATGTTCCGTTCCTAAACCCTAGTTTAGAAAAACTGATAACACTGTTGACCGAGCAAGATTATTACTAGACTACCATTCTTCTTATTGTCACGGAATATGTTCCGTTCCTAAACCCTAGTTTAGAAAAACTGATAACACTGTTGAACGAGCAAGATTATTACTAGACTACCATTCTTCTTATTGTCACGGAATATGTTCCGTTCCTAAACCCTAGTTTAGAAAAACTGATAACACTGTTGACCGAGCAAGATTATTACTAGACTACCATTCTTCTTATTGTCACGGAATATGTTCCGTTCCTAAACCCTAGTTTAGAAAAACTGATAACACTGTTGAACGAGCAAGATTATTACTAGACTACCATTCTTCTTATTGTCACGGAATATGTTCCGTTCCTAAACCCTAGTTTAGAAAAACTGATAACACTGTTGAACGAGCAAGATTATTACTAGACTACCATTCTTCTTATTGTCACGGAATATGTTCCGTTCCTAAACCCTAGTTTAGAAAAACTGATAACACTGTTGAACGAGCAAGATTATTACTAGACTACCATTCTTCTTATTGTCACGGAATATGTTCCGTTCCTAAACCCTAGTTTAGAAAAACTGATAACACTGTTGACCGAGCAAGATTATTACTAGACTACCATTCTTCTTATTGTCACGGAATATGTTCCGTTCCTAAACCCTAGTTTAGAAAAACTGATAACACTGTTGAACGAGCAAGATTATTACTAGACTACCATTCTTCTTATTGTCACGGAATATGTTCCGTTCCTAAACCCTAGTTTAGAAAAACTGATAACACTGTTGAACGAGCAAGATTATTACTAGACTACCATTCTTCTTATTGTCACGGAATATGTTCCGTTCCTAAACCCTAGTTTAGAAAAACTGATAACACTGTTGACCGAGCAAGATTATTACTAGACTACCATTCTTCTTATTGTCACGGAATATGTTCCGTTCCTAAACCCTAGTTTAGAAAAACTGATAACACTGTTGAACGAGCAAGATTATTACTAGACTACCATTCTTCTTATTGTCACGGAATATGTTCCGTTCCTAAACCCTAGTTTAGAAAAACTGATAA
>CM061534.1:14881444-14937412 GCA_030545055.2 Neoaliturus tenellus | reverse complement strand
ACTAGACTACCATTCTTCTTATTGTCACGGAATATGTTCCGTTCCTAAACCCTAGTTTAGAAAAACTGATAACACTGTTGAACGAGCAAGATTATTACTAGACTACCATTCTTCTTATTGTCACGGAATATGTTCCGTTCCTAAACCCTAGTTTAGAAAAACTGATAACACTGTTGAACGAGCAAGATTATTACTAGACTACCATTCTTCTTATTGTCACGGAATATGTTCCGTTCCTAAACCCTAGTTTAGAAAAACTGATAACACTGTTGACCGAGCAACATTATTACTAGACTACCATTCTTCTTATTGTCACGGAATATGTTCCGTTCCTAAACCCTAGTTTGAAAAACTGATAACACTGTTGACCGAGCAAGATTATTACTAGACTACCATTCTTCTTATTGTCACGGAATATGTTCCGTTCCTAAACCCTAGTTTAGAAAAACTGATAACACTGTTGAACGAGCAAGATTATTACTAGACTACCATTCTTCTTATTGTCACGGAATATGTTCCGTTCCTAAACCCTAGTTTAGAAAAACTGATAACACTGTTGAACGAGCAAGATTATTACTAGACTACCATTCTTCTTATTGTCACGGAATATGTTCCATTCCTAAACCATAGTTTAGAAAAACTGATAACACTGTTGAACGAGCAAGATTATTACTAGACTACCATTCTTCTTATTGTCACGGAATATGTTCCGTTCCTAAACCCTAGTTTAGAAAAACTGATAACACTGTTGAACGAGCAAGATTATTACTAGACTACCATTCTTCTTATTGTCACGGAATATGTTCCGTTCCTAAACCCTAGTTTAGAAAAACTGATAACACTGTTGACCGAGCAAGATTATTACTAGACTACCATTCTTCTTATTGTCACGGAATATGTTCCGTTCCTAAACCCTAGTTTAGAAAAACTGATAACACTGTTGAACGAGCAAGATTATTACTAGACTACCATTCTTCTTATTGTCACGGAATATGTTCCGTTCCTAAACCCTAGTTTAGAAAAACTGATAACACTGTTGACCGAGCAAGATTATTACTAGACTACCATTCTTCTTATTGTCACGGAATATGTTCCGTTCCTAAACCCTAGTTTAGAAAAACTGATAACACTGTTGAACGAGCAAGATTATTACTAGACTACCATTCTTCTTATTGTCACGGAATATGTTCCGTTCCTAAACCCTAGTTTAGAAAAACTGATAACACTGTTGAACGAGCAAGATTATTACTAGACTACCATTCTTCTTATTGTCACGGAATATGTTCCGTTCCTAAACCCTAGTTTAGAAAAACTGATAACACTGTTGAACGAGCAAGATTATTACTAGACTACCATTCTTCTTATTGTCACGGAATATGTTCCGTTCCTAAACTCTAGTTTAGAAAAACTGAAAACACTGTTGAACGAGCAAGATTATTACTAGACTACCATTCTTCTTATTGTCACGGAATATGTTCCGTTCCTAAACCCTAGTTTAGAAAAACTGATAACACTGTTGAACGAGCAAGATTATTACTAGACTACCATTCTTCTTATTGTCACGGAATATGTTCCGTTCCTAAACCCTAGTTTAGAAAAACTGATAAAACTGTTGACCGAGCAAGATTATTACTAGACTACCATTCTTCTTATTGTCACGGAATATGTTCCGTTCCTAAACCCTAGTTTAGAAAAACTGATAACACTGTTGACCGAGCAAGATTATTACTAGACTACCATTCTTCTTATTGTCACGGAATATGTTCCGTTCCTAAACCCTAGTTTAGAAAAACTGATAACACTGTTGACCGAGCAAGATTATTACTAGACTACCATTCTTCTTATTGTCACGGAATATGTTCCGTTCCTAAACCCTAGTTTAGAAAAACTGATAACACTGTTGACCGAGCAAGATTATTACTAGACTACCATTCTTCTTATTGTCACGGAATATGTTCCGTTCCTAAACCCTAGTTTAGAAAAACTGATAACACTGTTGACCGAGCAAGATTATTACTAGACTACCATTCTTCTTATTGTCACGGAATATGTTCCGTTCCTAAACCCTAGTTTAGAAAAACTGATAACACTGTTGACCGAGCAAGATTATTACTAGACTACCATTCTTCTTATTGTCACGGAATATGTTCCGTTCCTAAACCCTAGTTTAGAAAAACTGATAACACTGTTGACCGAGCAAGATTATTACTAGACTACCATTCTTCTTATTGTCACGGAATATGTTCCGTTCCTAAACCCTAGTTTAGAAAAACTGATAACACTGTTGAACGAGCAAGATTATTACTAGACTACCATTCTTCTTATTGTCACGGAATATGTTCCGTTCCTAAACCCTAGTTTAGAAAAACTGATAACACTGTTGACCGAGCAAGATTATTACTAGACTACCATTCTTCTTATTGTCACGGAATATGTTCCGTTCCTAAACCCTAGTTTAGAAAAACTGATAACACTGTTGAACGAGCAAGATTATTACTAGACTACCATTCTTCTTATTGTCACGGAATATGTTCCGTTCCTAAACCCTAGTTTAGAAAAACTGATAACACTGTTGACCGAGCAAGATTATTACTAGACTACCATTCTTCTTATTGTCACGGAATATGTTCCGTTCCTAAACCCTAGTTTAGAAAAACTGATAACACTGTTGACCGAGCAAGATTATTACTAGACTACCATTCTTCTTATTGTCACGGAATATGTTCCGTTCCTAAACCCTAGTTTAGAAAAACTGATAACACTGTTGAACGAGCAAGATTATTACTAGACTACCATTCTTCTTATTGTCACGGAATATGTTCCGTTCCTAAACCCTAGTTTAGAAAAACTGATAACACTGTTGACCGAGCAAGATTATTACTAGACTACCATTCTTCTTATTGTCACGGAATATGTTCCGTTCCTAAACCCTAGTTTAGAAAAACTGATAACACTGTTGAACGAGCAAGATTATTACTAGACTACCATTCTTCTTATTGTCACGGAATATGTTCCGTTCCTAAACCCTAGTTTAGAAAAACTGATAACACTGTTGAACGAGCAAGATTATTACTAGACTACCATTCTTCTTATTGTCACGGAATATGTTCCGTTCCTAAACCCTAGTTTAGAAAAACTGATAACACTGTTGACCGAGCAAGATTATTACTAGACTACCATTCTTCTTATTGTCACGGAATATGTTCCGTTCCTAAACCCTAGTTTAGAAAAACTGATAACACTGTTGACCGAGCAAGATTATTACTAGACTACCATTCTTCTTATTGTCACGGAATATGTTCCGTTCCTAAACCCTAGTTTAGAAAAACTGATAACACTGTTGACCGAGCAAGATTATTACTAGACTACCATTCTTCTTATTGTCACGGAATATGTTCCGTTCCTAAACCCTAGTTTAGAAAAACTGATAACACTGTTGACCGAGCAAGATTATTACTAGACTACCATTCTTCTTATTGTCACGGAATATGTTCCGTTCCTAAACCCTAGTTTAGAAAAACTGATAACACTGTTGACCGAGCAAGATTATTACTAGACTACCATTCTTCTTATTGTCACGGAATATGTTCCGTTCCTAAACCCTAGTTTAGAAAAACTGATAACACTGTTGACCGAGCAAGATTATTACTAGACTACCATTCTTCTTATTGTCACGGAATATGTTCCGTTCCTAAACCCTAGTTTAGAAAAACTGATAACACTGTTGAACGAGCAAGATTATTACTAGACTACCATTCTTCTTATTGTCACGGAATATGTTCCGTTCCTAAACCCTAGTTTAGAAAAACTGATAACACTGTTGACCGAGCAAGATTATTACTAGACTACCATTCTTCTTATTGTCACGGAATATGTTCCGTTCCTAAACCCTAGTTTAGAAAAACTGATAACACTGTTGAACGAGCAAGATTATTACTAGACTACCATTCTTCTTATTGTCACGGAATATGTTCCGTTCCTAAACCCTAGTTTAGAAAAACTGATAACACTGTTGACCGAGCAAGATTATTACTAGACTACCATTCTTCTTATTGTCACGGAATATGTTCCGTTCCTAAACCCTAGTTTAGAAAAACTGATAACACTGTTGACCGAGCAAGATTATTACTAGACTACCATTCTTCTTATTGTCACGGAATATGTTCCGTTCCTAAACCCTAGTTTAGAAAAACTGATAACACTGTTGAACGAGCAAGATTATTACTAGACTACCATTCTTCTTATTGTCACGGAATATGTTCCGTTCCTAAACCCTAGTTTAGAAAAACTGATAACACTGTTGACCGAGCAAGATTATTACTAGACTACCATTCTTCTTATTGTCACGGAATATGTTCCGTTCCTAAACCCTAGTTTAGAAAAACTGATAACACTGTTGAACGAGCAAGATTATTACTAGACTACCATTCTTCTTATTGTCACGGAATATGTTCCGTTCCTAAACCCTAGTTTAGAAAAACTGATAACACTGTTGACCGAGCAAGATTATTACTAGACTACCATTCTTCTTATTGTCACGGAATATGTTCCGTTCCTAAACCCTAGTTTAGAAAAACTGATAACACTGTTGAACGAGCAAGATTATTACTAGACTACCATTCTTCTTATTGTCACGGAATATGTTCCGTTCCTAAACCCTAGTTTAGAAAAACTGATAACACTGTTTGAACGAGCAAGATTATTACTAGACTACCATTCTTCTTATTGTCACGGAATATGTTCCGTTCCTAAACCCTAGTTTAGAAAAACTGATAACACTGTTGACCGAGCAAGATTATTACTAGACTACCATTCTTCTTATTGTCACGGAATATGTTCCGTTCCTAAACCCTAGTTTAGAAAAACTGATAACACTGTTGAACGAGCAAGATTATTACTAGACTACCATTCTTCTTATTGTCACGGAATATGTTCCGTTCCTAAACCCTAGTTTAGAAAAACTGATAACACTGTTGAACGAGCAAGATTATTACTAGACTACCAATCTTCTTATTGTCACGGAATATGTTCCGTTCCTAAACCCTAGTTTAGAAAAACTGATAACACTGTTGAACGAGCAAGATTATTACTAGACTACCATTCTTCTTATTGTCACGGAATATGTTCCGTTCCTAAACCCTAGTTTAGAAAAACTGATAACACTGTTGAACGAGCAAGATTATTACTAGACTACCATTCTTCTTATTGTCACGGAATATGTTCCGTTCCTTAACCCTAGTTTAGAAAAACTGATAACACTGTTGAACGAGCAAGATCATTACTAGACTACCATTCTTCTTATTGTCACGGAATATGTTCCGTTCCTAAACCCTAGTTTAGAAAAACTGATAACACTGTTGAACGAGCAAGATTATTACTAGACTACCATTCTTCTTATTGTCACGGAATATGTTCCGTTCCTAAACCCTAGTTTAGAAAACTGATAACACTGTTGAACGAGCAAGATTATTACTAGACTACCATTCTTCTTATTGTCACGGAATATGTTCCGTTCCTAAACCCTAGTTTAGAAAAACTGATAACACTGTTGAACGAGCAAGATTATTACTAGACTACCAATCTTCTTATTGTCACGGAATATGTTCTGTTCCTAAACCCTAGTTTAGAAAAACTGATAACACTGTTGAACGAGCAAGATTATTACTAGACTACCATTCTTCTTATTGTCACGGAATATGTTCCGTTCCTAAACCCTAGTTTAGAAAAACTGATAACACTGTTGAACGAGCAAGATTATTACTAGACTACCATTCTTCTTATTGTCACGGAATATGTTCCGTTCCTAAACCCTAGTTTAGAAAAACTGATAACACTGTTGACCGAGCAAGATTATTACTAGACTACCATTCTTCTTATTGTCACGGAATATGTTCCGTTCCTAAACCCTAGTTTAGAAAAACTGATAACACTGTTGAACGAGCAAGATTATTACTAGACTACCATTCTTCTTATTGTCACGGAATATGTTCCGTTCCTAAACCCTAGTTTAGAAAAACTGATAACACTGTTGACCGAGCAAGATTATTACTAGACTACCATTCTTCTTATTGTCACGGAATATGTTCCGTTCCTAAACCCTAGTTTAGAAAAACTGATAACACTGTTGAACGAGCAAGATTATTACTAGACTACCATTCTTCTTATTGTCACGGATATGTTCCGTTCCTAAACCCTAGTTTAGAAAAACTGATAACACTGTTGACCGAGCAAGATTATTACTAGACTACCATTCTTCTTATTGTCACGGAATATGTTCCGTTCCTAAACCCTAGTTTAGAAAAACTGATAACACTGTTGAACGAGCAAGATTATTACTAGACTACCATTCTTCTTATTGTCACGGAATATGTTCCGTTCCTAAACCCTAGTTTAGAAAAACTGATAACACTGTTGAACGAGCAAGATTATTACTAGACTACCATTCTTCTTATTGTCACGGAATATGTTCCGTTCCTAAACCCTAGTTTAGAAAAACTGATAACACTGTTGAACGAGCAAGATTATTACTAGACTACCATTCTTCTTATTGTCACGGAATATGTTCCGTTCCTAAACCCTAGTTTAGAAAAACTGATAACACTGTTGAACGAGCAAGATTATTACTAGACTACCATTCTTCTTATTGTCACGGAATATGTTCCGTTCCTAAACCCTAGTTTAGAAAAACTGATAACACTGTTGAACGAGCAAGATCATTACTAGACTACCATTCTTCTTATTGTCACGGAATATGTTCCGTTCCTAAACCCTAGTTTAGAAAAACTGATAACACTGTTGAACGAGCAAGATTATTACTAGACTACCATTCTTCTTATTGTCACGGAATATGTTCCGTTCCTAAACCCTAGTTTAGAAAAACTGATAACACTGTTGAACGAGCAAGATTATTACTAGACTACCATTCTTCTTATTGTCACGGAATATGTTCCGTTCCTAAACCCTAGTTTAGAAAAACTGATAACACTGTTGACCGAGCAAGATTATTACTAGACTACCATTCTTCTTATTGTCACGGAATATGTTCCGTTCCTAAACCCTAGTTTAGAAAAACTGATAACACTGTTGAACGAGCAAGATTATTACTAGACTACCCATTCTTCTTATTGTCACGGAATATGTTCCGTTCCTAAACCCTAGTTTAGAAAAACTGATAACACTGTTGACCGAGCAAGATTATTACTAGACTACCATTCTTCTTATTGTCACGGAATATGTTCCGTTCCTAAACCCTAGTTTAGAAAAACTGATAACACTGTTGACCGAGCAAGATTATTACTAGACTACCATTCTTCTTATTGTCACGGAATATGTTCCGTTCCTAAACCCTAGTTTAGAAAAACTGATAACACTGTTGACCGAGCAAGATTATTACTAGACTACCATTCTTCTTATTGTCACGGAATATGTTCCGTTCCTAAACCCTAGTTTAGAAAAACTGATAACACTGTTGACCGAGCAAGATTATTACTAGACTACCATTCTTCTTATTGTCACGGAATATGTTCCGTTCCTAAACCCTAGTTTAGAAAAACTGATAACACTGTTGACCGAGCAAGATTATTACTAGACTACCATTCTTCTTATTGTCACGGAATATGTTCCGTTCCTAAACCCTAGTTTAGAAAAACTGATAACACTGTTGAACGAGCAAGATTATTACTAGACTACCATTCTTCTTATTGTCACGGAATATGTTCCGTTCCTAAACCCTAGTTTAGAAAAACTGATAACACTGTTGACCGAGCAAGATTATTACTAGACTACCATTCTTCTTATTGTCACGGAATATGTTCCGTTCCTAAACCCTAGTTTAGAAAAACTGATAACACTGTTGAACGAGCAAGATTATTACTAGACTACCATTCTTCTTATTGTCACGGAATATGTTCCGTTCCTAAACCCTAGTTTAGAAAAACTGATAACACTGTTGACCGAGCAAGATTATTACTAGACTACCATTCTTCTTATTGTCACGGAATATGTTCCGTTCCTAAACCCTAGTTTAGAAAAACTGATAACACTGTTGACCGAGCAAGATTATTACTAGACTACCATTCTTCTTATTGTCACGGAATATGTTCCGTTCCTAAACCCTAGTTTAGAAAAACTGATAACACTGTTGAACGAGCAAGATTATTACTAGACTACCATTCTTCTTATTGTCACGGAATATGTTCCGTTCCTAAACCCTAGTTTAGAAAAACTGATAACACTGTTGACCGAGCAAGATTATTACTAGACTACCATTCTTCTTATTGTCACGGAATATGTTCCGTTCCTAAACCCTAGTTTAGAAAAACTGATAACACTGTTGAACGAGCAAGATTATTACTAGACTACCATTCTTCTTATTGTCACGGAATATGTTCTGTTCCTAAACCCTAGTTTAGAAAAACTGATAACACTGTTGAACGAGCAAGATTATTACTAGACTACCATTCTTCTTATTGTCACGGAATATGTTCCGTTCCTAAACCCTAGTTTAGAAAAACTGATAACACTGTTGACCGAGCAAGATTATTACTAGACTACCATTCTTCTTATTGTCACGGAATATGTTCCGTTCCTAAACCCTAGTTTAGAAAAACTGATAACACTGTTGACCGAGCAAGATTATTACTAGACTACCATTCTTCTTATTGTCACGGAATATGTTCCGTTCCTAAACCCTAGTTTAGAAAAACTGATAACACTGTTGACCGAGCAAGATTATTACTAGACTACCATTCTTCTTATTGTCACGGAATATGTTCCGTTCCTAAACCCTAGTTTAGAAAAACTGATAACACTGTTGACCGAGCAAGATTATTACTAGACTACCATTCTTCTTATTGTCACGGAATATGTTCCGTTCCTAAACCCTAGTTTAGAAAAACTGATAACACTGTTGACCGAGCAAGATTATTACTAGACTACCATTCTTCTTATTGTCACGGAATATGTTCCGTTCCTAAACCCTAGTTTAGAAAAACTGATAACACTGTTGACCGAGCAAGATTATTACTAGACTACCATTCTTCTTATTGTCACGGAATATGTTCCGTTCCTAAACCCTAGTTTAGAAAAACTGATAACACTGTTGAACGAGCAAGATTATTACTAGACTACCATTCTTCTTATTGTCACGGAATATGTTCCGTTCCTAAACCCTAGTTTAGAAAAACTGATAACACTGTTGACCGAGCAAGATTATTACTAGACTACCATTCTTCTTATTGTCACGGAATATGTTCCGTTCCTAAACCCTAGTTTAGAAAAACTGATAACACTGTTGAACGAGCAAGATTATTACTAGACTACCATTCTTCTTATTGTCACGGATATGTTCCGTTCCTAAACCCTAGTTTAGAAAAACTGATAACACTGTTGACCGAGCAAGATTATTACTAGACTACCATTCTTCTTATTGTCACGGAATATGTTCCGTTCCTAAACCCTAGTTTAGAAAAACTGATAACACTGTTGACCGAGCAAGATTATTACTAGACTACCATTCTTCTTATTGTCACGGAATATGTTCCGTTCCTAAACCCTAGTTTAGAAAAACTGATAACACTGTTGAACGAGCAAGATTATTACTAGACTACCATTCTTCTTATTGTCACGGAATATGTTCCGTTCCTAAACCCTAGTTTAGAAAAACTGATAACACTGTTGACCGAGCAAGATTATTACTAGACTACCATTCTTCTTATTGTCACGGAATATGTTCCGTTCCTAAACCCTAGTTTAGAAAAACTGATAACACTGTTGAACGAGCAAGATTATTACTAGACTACCATTCTTCTTATTGTCACGGAATATGTTCCGTTCCTAAACCCTAGTTTAGAAAAACTGATAACACTGTTGACCGAGCAAGATTATTACTAGACTACCATTCTTCTTATTGTCACGGAATATGTTCCGTTCCTAAACCCTAGTTTAGAAAAACTGATAACACTGTTGAACGAGCAAGATTATTACTAGACTACCATTCTTCTTATTGTCACGGAATATGTTCCGTTCCTAAACCCTAGTTTAGAAAAACTGATAACACTGTTGACCGAGCAAGATTATTACTAGACTACCATTCTTCTTATTGTCACGGAATATGTTCCGTTCCTAAACCCTAGTTTAGAAAAACTGATAACACTGTTGAACGAGCAAGATTATTACTAGACTACCATTCTTCTTATTGTCACGGAATATGTTCCGTTCCTAAACCCTAGTTTAGAAAAACTGATAACACTGTTGAACGAGCAAGATTATTACTAGACTACCATTCTTCTTATTGTCACGGAATATGTTCCGTTCCTAAACACTAGTTTAGAAAAACTGATAACACTGTTGACCGAGCAAGATTATTACTAGACTACCATTCTTCTTATTGTCACGGAATATGTTCCGTTCCTAAACCCTAGTTTAGAAAAACTGATAACACTGTTGAACGAGCAAGATTATTACTAGACTACCATTCTTCTTATTGTCACGGAATATGTTCCGTTCCTAAACCCTAGTTTAGAAAAACTGATAACACTGTTGAACGAGCAAGATTATTACTAGACTACCAATCTTCTTATTGTCACGGAATATGTTCCGTTCCTAAACCCTAGTTTAGAAAAACTGATAACACTGTTGAACGAGCAAGATTATTACTAGACTACCATTCTTCTTATTGTCACGGAATATGTTCCGTTCCTAAACCCTAGTTTAGAAAAACTGATAACACTGTTGAACGAGCAAGATTATTACTAGACTACCATTCTTCTTATTGTCACGGAATATGTTCCGTTCCTTAACCCTAGTTTAGAAAAACTGATAACACTGTTGAACGAGCAAGATCATTACTAGACTACCATTCTTCTTATTGTCACGGAATATGTTCCGTTCCTAAACCCTAGTTTAGAAAAACTGATAACACTGTTGAACGAGCAAGATTATTACTAGACTACCATTCTTCTTATTGTCACGGAATATGTTCCGTTCCTAAACCCTAGTTTAGAAAAACTGATAACACTGTTGAACGAGCAAGATTATTACTAGACTACCATTCTTCTTATTGTCACGGAATATGTTCCGTTCCTAAACCCTAGTTTAGAAAAACTGATAACACTGTTGAACGAGCAAGATTATTACTAGACTACCAATCTTCTTATTGTCACGGAATATGTTCTGTTCCTAAACCCTAGTTTAGAAAAACTGATAACACTGTTGAACGAGCAAGATTATTACTAGACTACCATTCTTCTTATTGTCACGGAATATGTTCCGTTCCTAAACCCTAGTTTAGAAAAACTGATAACACTGTTGAACGAGCAAGATTATTACTAGACTACCATTCTTCTTATTGTCACGGAATATGTTCCGTTCCTAAACCCTAGTTTAGAAAAACTGATAACACTGTTGACCGAGCAAGATTATTACTAGACTACCATTCTTCTTATTGTCACGGAATATGTTCCGTTCCTAAACCCTAGTTTAGAAAAACTGATAACACTGTTGAACGAGCAAGATTATTACTAGACTACCATTCTTCTTATTGTCACGGAATATGTTCCGTTCCTAAACCCTAGTTTAGAAAAACTGATAACACTGTTGACCGAGCAAGATTATTACTAGACTACCATTCTTCTTATTGTCACGGAATATGTTCCGTTCCTAAACCCTAGTTTAGAAAAACTGATAACACTGTTGAACGAGCAAGATTATTACTAGACTACCATTCTTCTTATTGTCACGGAATATGTTCCGTTCCTAAACCCTAGTTTAGAAAAACTGATAACACTGTTGACCGAGCAAGATTATTACTAGACTACCATTCTTCTTATTGTCACGGAATATGTTCCGTTCCTAAACCCTAGTTTAGAAAAACTGATAACACTGTTGAACGAGCAAGATTATTACTAGACTACCATTCTTCTTATTGTCACGGAATATGTTCCGTTCCTAAACCCTAGTTTAGAAAAACTGATAACACTGTTGAACGAGCAAGATTATTACTAGACTACCATTCTTCTTATTGTCACGGAATATGTTCCGTTCCTAAACCCTAGTTTAGAAAAACTGATAACACTGTTGAACGAGCAAGATTATTACTAGACTACCATTCTTCTTATTGTCACGGAATATGTTCCGTTCGTAAACCCTAGTTTAGAAAAACTGATAACACTGTTGAACGAGCAAGATTATTACTAGACTACCATTCTTCTTATTGTCACGGAATATGTTCCGTTCCTTAACCCTAGTTTAGAAAAACTGATAACACTGTTGAACGAGCAAGATCATTACTAGACTACCATTCTTCTTATTGTCACGGAATATGTTCCGTTCCTAAACCCTAGTTTAGAAAAACTGATAACACTGTTGAACGAGCAAGATTATTACTAGACTACCATTCTTCTTATTGTCACGGAATATGTTCCGTTCCTAAACCCTAGTTTAGAAAAACTGATAACACTGTTGAACGAGCAAGATTATTACTAGACTACCATTCTTCTTATTGTCACGGAATATGTTCCGTTCCTAAACCCTAGTTTAGAAAAACTGATAACACTGTTGACCGAGCAAGATTATTACTAGACTACCATTCTTCTTATTGTCACGGAATATGTTCCGTTCCTAAACCCTAGTTTAGAAAAACTGATAACACTGTTGAACGAGCAAGATTATTACTAGACTACCATTCTTCTTATTGTCACGGAATATGTTCCGTTCCTAAACCCTAGTTTAGAAAAACTGATAACACTGTTGACCGAGCAAGATTATTACTAGACTACCATTCTTCTTATTGTCACGGAATATGTTCCGTTCCTAAACCCTAGTTTAGAAAAACTGATAACACTGTTGAACGAGCAAGATTATTACTAGACTACCATTCTTCTTATTGTCACGGAATATGTTCCGTTCCTAAACCCTAGTTTAGAAAAACTGATAACACTGTTGACCGAGCAAGATTATTACTAGACTACCATTCTTCTTATTGTCACGGAATATGTTCCGTTCCTAAACCCTAGTTTAGAAAAACTGATAACACTGTTGAACGAGCAAGATTATTACTAGACTACCATTCTTCTTATTGTCACGGAATATGTTCCGTTCCTAAACCCTAGTTTAGAAAAACTGATAACACTGTTGAACGAGCAAGATTATTACTAGACTACCATTCTTCTTATTGTCACGGAATATGTTCCGTTCCTAAACCCTAGTTTAGAAAAACTGATAACACTGTTGAACGAGCAAGATATTACTAGACTACCATTCTTCTTATTGTCACGGAATATGTTCCGTTCCTAAACCCTAGTTTAGAAAAACTGATAACACTGTTGAACGAGCAAGATTATTACTAGACTACCATTCTTCTTATTGTCACGGAATATGTTCCGTTCCTTAACCCTAGTTTAGAAAAACTGATAACACTGTTGAACGAGCAAGATCATTACTAGACTACCATTCTTCTTATTGTCACGGAATATGTTCCGTTCCTAAACCCTAGTTTAGAAAAACTGATAACACTGTTGAACGAGCAAGATTATTACTAGACTACCATTCTTCTTATTGTCACGGAATATGTTCCGTTCCTAAACCCTAGTTTAGAAAAACTGATAACACTGTTGAACGAGCAAGATTATTACTAGACTACCATTCTTCTTATTGTCACGGAATATGTTCTGTTCCTAAACCCTAGTTTAGAAAAACTGATAACACTGTTGAACGAGCAAGATTATTACTAGACTACCATTCTTCTTATTGTCACGGAATATGTTCCGTTCCTAAACCCTAGTTTAGAAAAACTGATAACACTGTTGAACGAGCAAGATTATTACTAGACTACCATTCTTCTTATTGTCACGGAATATGTTCCGTTCCTAAACCCTAGTTTAGAAAAACTGATAACACTGTTGACCGAGCAAGATTATTACTAGACTACCATTCTTCTTATTGTCACGGAATATGTTCCGTTCCTAAACCCTAGTTTAGAAAAACTGATAACACTGTTGAACGAGCAAGATTATTACTAGACTACCATTCTTCTTATTGTCACGGAATATGTTCCGTTCCTAAACCCTAGTTTAGAAAAACTGATAACACTGTTGACCGAGCAAGATTATTACTAGACTACCATTCTTCTTATTGTCACGGAATATGTTCCGTTCCTAAACCCTAGTTTAGAAAAACTGATAACACTGTTGACCGAGCAAGATTATTACTAGACTACCATTCTTCTTATTGTCACGGAATATGTTCCGTTCCTAAACCCTAGTTTAGAAAAACTGATAACACTGTTGACCGAGCAAGATTATTACTAGACTACCATTCTTCTTATTGTCACGGAATATGTTCCGTTCCTAAACCCTAGTTTAGAAAAACTGATAACACTGTTGAACGAGCAAGATTATTACTAGACTACCATTCTTCTTATTGTCACGGAATATGTTCCGTTCCTAAACCCTAGTTTAGAAAAACTGATAACACTGTTGACCGAGCAAGATTATTACTAGACTACCATTCTTCTTATTGTCACGGAATATGTTCCGTTCCTAAACCCTAGTTTAGAAAAACTGATAACACTGTTGAACGAGCAAGATTATTACTAGACTACCATTCTTCTTATTGTCACGGAATATGTTCCGTTCCTAAACCCTAGTTTAGAAAAACTGATAACACTGTTGAACGAGCAAGATTATTACTAGACTACCATTCTTCTTATTGTCACGGAAAGCGTTCTTAAATGACAAAATGAGCATATATGTTTACGAAAATTGAAACAATAACAGACTTATAGATAGAAAACTATCAATAACAGGGTATGCCCTAAAGAGGATTAAAACCATCACGAACAAGGACACTGCCAAAATTGCAAACCACTCCTTATTCGAATCACACCTACGATACGGCATCATAGTCTGGGAAATTGCCGGCGAAACCCTACTAAAGAATATCTTCGTACTGCAAAAAAAGCAATCAGAACCCTGGAAAATCTTCATCCTCAACAATCCTGTCGAACTTACTTTCCAAATAACAAGATCCTCACCCTGACATCTCTTTATATTTTTTTAAAAGAAAAAATTCGTAAAAAATAATACCTCAAAAGACAAAAGAGAGTGCCAAACCTATAGCTTCAGGAACAATGTAAATGTAAACATCCCAAGACATTAACTAAAATACAAAAAAAAAAAAAAAAAAAAAAAAAACCTGATTGACAAACACTACTATGGTATACAAGAATACACTGACGAGCATACCCTAGGCCTAGAGTATGTGACATGACAAACAATGAAGATTTTAACGACTCCCTGGTCTACGAGACTACGGCAAGGACTCAGGAGGTAAACAGGTAAACTTCTGCAAAATTATTCTAGCCATATTTTTCCATTCATTCAATCGTCATAATCCAAAAATAAAAATTACATATCTTGGTAGTGCTATCTGGGTTTCGAGGGCGGCGTACTCACTTCCGAATAAGTATGTCCCTACTTATTTCATTCTTTTTACATTGCTTTAAGAACATTTTGTGCCATAGGTCACTGATCGTAGGTGAGAATGTCATGGTCAAGTTACCAAAACCCATTGACTCACACGGATCAGCAACAACACAAGTGCATTTTTCTGTTTTCAGGTAGACTTTACACCTTACAGTGTAAAATAAACACCATTCCAATTTGAAAACATTTACATTTTTAGTGTTGTTATTTTATTATTTTGTGGCAATTATTATTTTATTTATATTTTTTATTTAAACCAAATTGTATATAGTATATTTCGTCTCTAGTCCGGGAAGTAGACGTTATCGGTGCAAGATCGAGTTTCAAGTACGAGGCGAACTTACGAGCCTAGTACTTATTTTTGATCGAGCGCCGATTTACCACAATCGGACGAGTTACAAGGAGTACTTTTCATCATGCCACCTTTAATAAATTTAAATTTTGGATAAAAGTTAATACATTTTGATCTAAAAACCATAATCGCAACACCCATGTCTCTGAGTGGTGTTTTACTAGGTTTTTTTTACTTAATGCCTTGGTATGTTTATATTTTCCTTGTTTATGAAACTATATGTTTGATACTCTCTTTTGTCTTTTGGGGTGTTATTTTTTCACGAATTTTACTTTTACATTGATATAGGTTTATCTTGTGATTGCGTCGACAAATATCATTAGAGGTTTGTTATTGTTTCAACAAGCAAAACAATCATAGAGGTTTAGAAACTGTATAAAATGGAATAAATTCCATAAATATATATAATTTGTTTAAAAAATAAATGAATACGTGATGGTCCGTGCGCAAATTGCGCATTCTGTATGAGAGAAACTATAACCTAAAGTACATGTATGTTGGTTATGAAGTGACAGAAATCTATTTTTGTTTACAATCTGACTATAAAAAACCCGTCTGAAAGTAATCAGCTGCTAAGTTACAATTCACCAAGGCAATATTCTAATTGCCTTGCAATTCACATTTATAAACATCGTACAATGAAAGTTAGTCAAAATTTTTAAGCGCCCTCTAGAAATAAACTAGGAATACGCTCCGATGTCAGTCCCGTACGAGAATTTTTACTCACTTTTTAAGTTATTAGGTGACGCTTTTTATGATTCTTTTTTTTTTTTTTTTTTTGAGGGAGAGGTGAGAAAAATGCATTAGGCTACGCACACAGGTGGCAAGCCTGTAGTGTGGGGCTACCCTAAAAAACGGGTTTACCCACTAAAAAACCTTCTCTGCTCTTTAGGATTCTAACCTGGAATTGTTTATCACATTATGTCAGGCTAGGCCTAAATTTGGCTAACGCCGGTGGGGCTCACTCCTTATCCAGCCACTCGATCAAGGGATCTGGGCCACTTCGCGGTCCAGATCGGGTTTCTTTTCCAGGAGGATGCCCCGGACGAACTGTGATAAACAATCCCAGTTGCCCTCATCCTCCAAGATCTTTTGGCAGACCGAGTCCACCGAAAATGCACCAAAAATTTGTGTGGCCTTCAGGCGGGACCCTTTCCAACGGGGGCAGCGGAAGAATGTGTGTTCCGCATCGTCGGGAACGCCCGGGCAAAAAATGCAGTCCGGTGAACCGGTCTTTCCCATCCGGTTCAGGAAAGACAGAAAATAGCCGTGAATTGTCAAGAATTGGCCGCCATTCCACCCATGGTTGGACGTGCTTTATAAGTCGCGCAGTCCATCGTCCTCGGGTGTCGTGCTTCCAGCTGTGTTTTGCCACTGCTGGAAGGTTCGGGAGCGCTCTTCTGTTCTTGCCGTGTCCTTGCCAATCTCGCCTTGTCTCTGATAAATTGCCTTCCTCTCTCCTGCCAAGAGCTTGACAGGGATAATTCCGGCGACCACCAGGACGGCAGGCTCGGACACTGTCCAGTAGGCGGAACACACCCCGAGCGCCGCTCGACTTTGAACTCGGGCGAGTCGCAACCTGTACTACTCTTTATCGAGAGCGTCTGCCCACACCTCTGCTCCATAAAGAAGCACGAACTGAACCGCGGACATCAACAGACGTCTTCTGCTGGATCGTGGAACCCCGACACTGGCCATCAGCCTACTAAGGTAAGAGACTACCTTAGCGGCCTTGTCCGCTGTACGGAAGATCTGATCCCTCCAGCTTAACTTGGTGTCCACCATAACCCCGAAGTACTTAGCAGCACGAGTTGATTAGACCACCTCCCTTCCCACTTGGAACAGAACGACGGTGTCTATCCCCTTCTTCGTAAGGATCACAATCTCCTTCTTACGGAGAGCAAGCAAGAGACCGTGATCGGACATCCATGTGTTGACCACACGCATGACTTGGTTAAACTTTAGTTGGGCCAGCTCAACGTTGCGTGCGACAATGAGAGCTGCGACATCATCGGCGTACCCAACCAAAGTGGTTTCCTCAGGCATCTCCGACCTCAGGAGGCTGTCATAGGCAACGTTCCAGAGATCCTGGCCGAGTATTGAATCTTGCTTGGCACCAGAAGTGACTTCCATCGTCCACGTTCTGTCCCTTGTGTCGTAAATAAGGCTTTGAGAGCGGAGATAATCCTCGATGAGTCGCAACAGATATGCAGGAACGCGAAAGGTGTTGCGAAGCGCATCCAACATATCGACCTACCTCGCCGAATTAAAGGCATTCTTGACATAAGCGTAACAAGGAGCACTACTCAGCGAGGGAAATGGTTGTGGCTCTCGGCTCTCTTCACAGCTCTCCATGGACTTCGGTGATAGCGTCAATCGTTGACAGTCCCTTTCTGAAGCCATACTGAAAGATCAGCTTCTCGAACAGCTTCCCAGCCGTGTCCAACGTGTAGAAAGGCCTGTGGGACGACGACAGCTCGGGATCACCTTTGCCCTTGCTGATCAGTACAAAAGTCTTGCTGTTTTCCATAGGGAGCCGGAAACACCCCTTCTACCAAACAGGCGTTGTACATTCTCAACAACAAGTCAGCATTAATTGAAAATACTTTCTTTAAAGCCTCGCTGGGAATTCCGTCCGGGTCATCTTTAGGGAGAGAACGGAGGTTTCTATCTCCTCGAATGTGAAGAGTGGAACGTCATCTAACCGTCCAAAGTCAACCGGCGTAGGCCTACATCCTAGGCCTAGCCTACAAATAAATACATACAAAGAATGATTTTAGCTAAGACCTCAAAACAAGCAAGTAACTTAATTTTTTTTTTTTTTTTTTTTTTTTTTTTTTTTTTTGAGGGAGAGGCGGAAAAATGCATTACGCACACAGGTGGCCAGCCTGTAGTGTGGGGCTCCCCAAAAAACGGGTTTACCCACTAAAAAACCTCCTCTACTCTTTAGGAATCTAACCTGGAATTGTTTGTCACATTACGTCAGGCTAGGCCTAAATTTGGCTTACGCCCGTGGGGCTCGCTCCTTATCCAGCCGCTCGATCAAGGGATCTGGGCCACTTCGCGGTCCAGATCGGTTTTCTTTTCCAGGAGGATGCCCCGGACGAACTGTGACAAACAATCCCAGTTGCCCTCATCCTCCAAAATCTTTTGGCAGACCGAGTCCACCGAAAATACACCAAAGATTTGTGTGGCCTCCAGGCGGGGCCCTTCCCAACGGGGACAGCGGAAGAATGTGTGTTCCGCATCGTCGGGAACACCCGGGCAATAAATGCAGTCCGGTGAACCGGTCTTTCCCATCCGGTTCAGGTACGACCGAAAATAGCCGTGACCTGTCAAAAATTGGGTCAGGTAGTAGTCCACCTCCCCATGCCGCCGTTCCACCCATGGTTGGACCTGCTTGATAAGTCGCGCAGTCCATCGTCCTCGGGTGTCGTGCTCCCAGCTGTGTTGCCACTGCTGGAAGGTTCGGGAGCGCTCTTCTGTTCTTGCCGTGTCCTTGCCGATCTCGCCTTGTCTCTGATAAATCGCTTTCCTCTCCCCTGCCAAGAGCTTGACAGGGATGACTCCGGCGACCACCAGGACGGCAGGCTCGGACACTGTCCGGTAGGCGGAACACACCCGGAGCGCAGCTTGACGCTGAACCCGGGCGAGTCGCAACCTGTAGCACTCCTTATCTAGAGCGCCTGCCCACACCTCTGCCCCGTAAAGAAGCACGGACTGGACCGCGGACATCAACAGACGTCTTCTGCTGGATCGGGGACCCCCGACATTGGCCATCAGCCTACTAAGGTAAGTCACTACCTTAGCGGCCTTGTCCGCCGTACGGAAGATCTGATCCCTCCAGCTTAACTTGGTGTCCACCATAACCCCGAGGTATTTGGCGGCACGAGTTGATGTGACCACCTCCCTTCCCACTCGAAACGGGACGACGGTGTCGATCCTCTTCTTCGTGAGAATCACGATCTCCGTCTTACTGAGAGCAAGTGAGAGACCGTGATCGGACATCCAGTTGTTGACCACCCGCATAACTCGGTTCAACTTCAGTTGGGCCAGCTCAACGTTGCGTGCAGCAATGAGAGCTGCGACGTCATCGGCGTACCCAACCAAAGTGGTTTCCTCAGGCATCTCGGACCTCAGGAGGCTGTCATAGGCAACGTTCCAGAGATCCGGGCCGAGTATTGAACCTTGTGCGGCACCAGAAGTGACTTCCATCGTCCGCGTTCCGTCCCTCGTGTCATAAATCAGGCTTCGAGAGCGTAGATAATCCTCGATGAGCCGCAACAGATATGCAGGAATACGAAAGGTGTTGCGAAGCGCATCCAGCATATCGACCCACCTCGCAGAGTTGAAGGCATTCTTGACATCAAGCGTAACAAGAAGCACTACTCGGCGGGAGAAATGGTTGTGGCTCTCGGCTCTCTCCACAGCTCTCTGAACTTCGGTGACAGCATCGATCGTTGACCGTCCCTTTCTGAAGCCGTACTGACGGGGGCATAAGTCCCCGGCAGCTTCCACGGCAGAAGTCAGGCGGGAACGGATCAGCTTCTCGAACAGCTTTCCAGCCGTGTCCAACATGCAGAGAGGCCTGTGGGACGACGGCAGCTCGGGATCACCTTTGCCCTTGCTGATCAGTACAAGCCTGGCTGTTTTCCAGGGAGCCGGAAACACCCCTTCTACCAAACAGGCATTGTACATTCTCAACAACAAGTCAGCGTTGATTAAAAATGCTTTCTTTAAAGCCTCACTGGGAATCCCGTCCGGGCCAGGAGCCTTGTTGCTCTTCAGGGAGAGAACGGAGGTTTCTAGCTCCTCGAAAGTGAAGAGTGGAACGTCCTCTATCCGTCCGAAGTCAACCGGCGGTCGCTGTGGATGTTCAGGAAACAACGCAGCGACGATCCTCCCCATGGTGGCGCCCTCCATGATGGAAGGTGGAGAGCGGGCGCCGAGTTTCTGTGTTACAAGTTTGTAACCCAGGCCCCAGGGGTCGGAATCAACGTCGTCACGAAGTCTCCTCCAGCTATTCGCCTTGCTCCTGTTGATCGCCTGGCGGAGAGATTTTCTCGCAGCTTTATAGGCCTCCGACTTACGAACTCTGTCTGCGGGGATTCTCGCTCTTGTGGCGGCTCGTCTAGTTCTTAAACATGTTCTTCTGAGTTCCGCAATCTCTTCAGTCCACCAGTAAACGGGTTGTTTGTCGCGTCGGGGTTTCCTTCGCGGCATAGACTGGTCGCAGGCCGAGACGATCAGTTCCATCGTGGATGTTACTAGTGCCTCGGCCCCAGCCTCACCAGGATTCCCCTGCGCTCCCCGAGAGATGACTTCGGTGAACTTGACCACGTCCAGTTTGTTGGTGTTCCACCAGCGTGGCCCTTCCCGAGATGCGGAAACTCGACGATTTGCCTGATCATGCAGGTCAAACACGACGTATTGGTGGTCGCTACCCGTGTAGTCCTCCACAACCCTCCAGCCAGAGATCCTCGGAAGGAGCGACTCAGACGCAAAGGTGACATCGGGGATCGTGCCTCTCTGCCCGGGGCGCCGAAAAGTAGGTGTGTCGCCCTGGTTGAGGACGACAAGACCGGCCCTGGCGATGAAATCCAGGATGTATTTCCCCCGGGAGTTGGTAGAGGGCATTCCCCAATCGACGGCCCTGGCATTGAAATCGCCACCAACGACGACATGCCCGGTGGTGCCGAGAACGCACTCCTCTAGGTTATCTATCTTGTCGCGGAAGTCCTGGACGGCCTCGTTGGGTGTGAGGTAGCAACTGAAGATAGTCACGTCCCCACACCGAACCCAGACGAATCCTCGGCCGCGCCCGTGACTCCGCACCAAGACATCTCGTGTATTACGTGCCCAAAATGCAGCAGTACCGAGGCTGTCCGAGATCCAAATGTTTGGGTCTCTGTCCCGATACTGTTCGCTGATAAGGAGCGCGTCAGCACCAAGTTCTCGGGCGAGCTGATCTAGAAGGTTATCAGCTCCCCAGGATCTATGAAGGTTGGCCTGGAGGATGCGAATTACCGGCCGCTGCCTTTTGCCTGTTCAAGTGCGGCTCTGAAGGCACCGCACTGACCAGACCCGGGTAAGTGACCGAGGGCACTGGAGCCTGAATCCTTGCAGAGGAAGCAGGAGGGGCTCGAGGAACATTCCTTGCGTTTGTGGCCCTGGCTTCCACACTGGAAGCAGTTGGCACTCCTGTCGGGCCCTTTACAGTTTCGGGAGGAGTGGCCGAAACCGAGACAGCGAAAGCATCTCGAAACTACCACCCTCCGTTTGAGCCTGCAACTGACCCAACCGACTCTGAGGTGCTGAAGGCTAAGCAGCTTATTTGCGTGCTTTTCGCCCATTTCAGCAACAGCCATCCGGAGTTGACTTCGGTTGGGCTTTGTTAGCCATACCCTCACTCCATCAGCTGGTATCTCCGGGAGTGCCACCTGGATCGCACGGGTCACCTCCTCTTCGGTGGAGAGGGCATCAAGGTCCCGAATCTCGACCGAACACTTCGGTTCTAGGGCCTTGATTGAGCCTTTGTCCCCAAGTGCAGTCTTGAGGGAAGCGGCAAAACCGATCTTGTCACTCGACTTCCCCAGTTCGAGGAGGACATCCCCGTTCTGGGTTCGCCGAATAGACTTGATAACGGTGTCGGTCTCCTCCGGTTTGGCCTGCGATCTAATCTGACCCAGAACATCGGCAAAAGATCGCCCCCCTAAAGGCTTGATCAAGATTGCCTCTGTCCTGGGCTTCTTAGGCCTGTGTTGTTTAGGCTTTCTGACAGACTTGCCAGAGGCCTCCCCAACCGGTTTCGAGACTTGCGTCCGCTCCACCCTCGACGCACTTTTCGAAGCCGCCTCCGCTTGCTTCTGCCTCCTCCTTTCTTTCTTAGACAGGTGCGTCTTCCAGCCCCCCAAAGGTGTTGAGGCAGAGTTTGCTGCCAAGGCAGGATTAGCCGCCGGAGCAGGAAACTCTGCAGGAGTAGCCGCTGGAATCACGGCAGCGCCCGGGGCGGATTCAGTAGCCTGGACAGGAGATGTCTGCGATGCCGCAGTGACAAAAACCGGTCTCGGCACCGAGTCCACCTCGACAAGCTCAGGGCTTCCAGGCGAAGAACCGCTCTGCCTCTTCTTTCGCTTTCTGGCTTGAGTCTGGGACTCAGCCAGGTGAGCTTGAGGCGAAGCAGAGATGACTCGGTTCGTGACATCGCGCTCCTGCTTCACTGCCTTTAGCCTGATTTTCCGGCATTCCTCGATTTCTTCTAGAGCATCTTCGAGTTTCGGGATCCCCTCTTTTATCGCCTTGTTCACGTTCTTTTGAATTAAGAGGGCCTTGGCCATCTCCTTCAAAAGAGCTTTCATCTTCTTCAGAAGTGAGTCTTCCTCCTCGTGGGCGTCGTCCTGCTGCTGACGAAGCATTTGCAGCTCGAATGCCGCACGAAGAGGGCTCTTCCTGGGAGGAATCCCTTGGATATTGGCTAATGGTGTTGCCGGCTCGGCCACCTCCATCGCCATACCGATCTCCTCCTTCTTCTGTCCGGTTTTGGACGACGATCCGACACCACCAAGAGCCTTGAATGGCATCGGCGGGGGGGTGGTTTTAATACCCTTCGTCGGCGTTCCAGTGTTCAAGGTCGGAGACCTCTGCAGTCTTGAGCTGCGCTTAAAGGCGGCCTGCTCTATCTCATCATCGTTCGTGTTTTGCATTTTAAAATCCATACTTTTGTTTCACCAGCGCATCGTGCGGCAAGAGGCGGCCCTTCATCGGTCGAGAGCGGGTACACCCTCGGAGGTCTACCCCCCGTAGGAGATAAGACACCCCTACCCCGGGACTCCGGGGCCCGAACCTCCGTTTGCCCAGCACCGATACACAAAATGTGCCGGACGTGCTGGGGGTCGCACCGTGGCAATGCAGAGTCCGATCCCTGCATCCATGCCGCACTCCCTGACTAAGGTCCGAAGCGGCTGGCTTCTGACGACACACTGGAGGAGACCATCGGCAGTGCGAGGCACACATCAGTCCCTGCAACACAACAGGGACACTCCCAGGACCCCCCAGCATGCGCCGGTCGAAAGAAGGTGGAAAGACACCCTTGATTCGGGGTCGAAAACAAGAAGGTGAGCAAGGTTAGCTCAGGAAAGAATAAAGACGGTGAGCTAAGACCTGAAAGATGAGAAGAAAGGCCCTAGCTCGGGAAGAACTGTGAGGAGGGTCTCACAGCTTGGCTCAGGTACCCCGGGGTTGCCAAGAAACACCCGTACAGTGGAAAGCCCACTGCCCCTGAGGGCCAGCAAGTAACTTAATAATAATTATGCTTACAATATTAAAGGTAAATAGATTGTAGAGCGAAAAAAACAATACAATTGAAAATCCATGATTGCAAATTAATAAAAATCAAGTAATGTAAGTATTGTAGAGTTACGCTTACTTAACACATAATGCATATTTTGTTACCTGAGACATAGTAGGCTACAATGGCACAACACATTCTAATTAGTTGTTCAATTTAAATCTTTCTCCCAAATAGATATTAGTTGTATCCCATAAATTAGTTAATCGCATAATTCCGTACGACAGCAATTCATTCCACATCAACATGCTTATCTTTTGGTATAATTTATAACTTCAACAAGTAAACATCAGTGTTGATCTATTTAATTTAACAAATAGGTCTGTCAAAATATCAATTAAATTTTATTTTAAAATGTAACATAACAGCGAGCAGATATAAACAATAAAAGGTTATGTTGTTTTCAGCATACACAGCGACAACTCAGCTGCGATGGGGGAATATAAACTGATCATAGCAACTACAATACATTAGTCAACATGTAGCCTAAACAACTAAAGTTCTGTCAAAAATTCCGGAAAATAAGCTTTTTTAATACTTGAAAATAATTGCTCGATTATAGTTTATTACCTAGTTTAAAATACTTAAAATCTAACCTGAGAATTTCATTGAAATCAAATTAGTAATAAAAAAGCCTTATGGGGGTCTAAAATTCGCCTAAGTGAAATTTAAAGTCGATCGTATAGAATTTTTATACTCTATGTTCCATAGAGTAGGTAAAAATTCAATTAAAGGCGAGGGGGGCGAAGCCCGAAACGATATATGACCTTTTTAATCACGATTTGCCCACGCGCCATATCCTAAGCTTTAAAATGACACCTCAATCTTAAAAATTGGTTCATTAAGTTGAGAGAAAAAGGAACGTAACAGACGAAATCCTTATAGAAATAAGAAGATAGAAAATAAAACTTTTATTCCAACCTTTATAAATCAGCTCGGCTTCGCCTCGCGCGTAAAACACTATCTCGCCCCGAAATGGGTCACTTTTCGGATCGCAAGGGTATGATGAAAAGTAATAAATTCCTAAGGGTATATTTATTTTTTATTAATTTACGTTTATTAATTATTAAGCTTTAGGTAAGTAGATCTAAACAATGTAGTCCAAGGTAGTGATTCTAGGTACTAGAAGAATCTTGTACCATTAACCACAAAAATAATAAGTTTAAACATTTATTTTGTCACGTTTATTACGAGTACATGTAAGATGATTAGGCGTATTGGATGATTTTTTTCTCTCAAAAAAATCATTTAAAGGTCACTTTATTAAAAAATATTAATAAGAACTTTTATCCGGGGTACAACAGTCTCATCCCAACATCGTTTTAAAATTAAAAAAAATCTTACTTTATAGTCATGCTTGACTTAAAAATAACCTGATTTTAATTGAATTTTAATTTTCATTGATGCTTGGCAAATGTTAGAGCTTGTTACTTTGGAAAAGAAGACTAAAACCTTTCTCTATTACTTTAAAATATGTTGTCCATCCCCCTAACTAAAATTATGCCCGAAACTTAAACTCGTCACTTAAAGAGTTATAGAAGGAAGAATTATTATAATAAGAAAAGTAAATCAAATCGTTGAGAATAACCAGACCTCCAACTCAAACCTAACTTTAACTCATCGTCCTCTGATTATGAAAGTGGTTTAAAGAAATTGTTTCGTTATAAAAAAAAGAAAAAAAACTGTAGTTAACATTGTTTTTAAGAAGAAAAGTAGAGACGACTACTACTCATATACACTCCCGTATTTTAGATTCTGAGGTTGAAGACTATAAGAAGTGTTAAAAATACCCCCGTCGCAGCAGACCTGCGTACTCAGCGAATTTCCAATGGAATTTTGGTATATTTTCTATTACCACATGAAATCCATGGGGATGCGAGTATGTAGGTTTGCCGCCATATGGGTTTTGTTGGTAAATATAAGTTAAACCCTACCTAGTGATTGTACATACCAAATTTTATAAGGCTATGGTGTTCTTTTTATTTTCCCCATAAACCCTATAGGGGTGAGTACGTAGGTTTGCCGCCAAATGGGTTTTCTAAGCAAATATAAGTTAAACGCTTCCTAATGAATGTACATACCAAATTTTATCAAGATATGTCAATAAATAAACAAGTTAGAAGGTTTTGTTGATTTCCCATAAGAATAACATGAAAAACATACTTTTTGGATTTTCTCCATAACCATTTAAGCTGGGTAAAAAATTCAAAATACTAGATTGTTTGTTTTTTAAGCTCTTTTAAATGGTTTAAGTTAAAATTGTTGAATTTTCTAAATAAAAGTAAAAAAGCCAAAAACCCATTTTTAACCCTTTTGAAACCCCATAAAACCCTGTTCCCATGGTCCGATCATTCTGGTTCGCGAACTCAACCTAGTAGACGCTGGCTTACATCCCTGTACCAAATTTCATCAAAATCGGAGGTTCCGTTCAAAAGTTATCGTGTTAACGGACACATATATATATATATATATATATATATATATATATATATATATATATCAATTTGAACGAACGGTGTTTTTGGCTTCTAGGGACCTCAAAACGAAAAAGTATCATGGTCCCGGGCTTAGGTCTTACCGTGACTACTACCGTAATAGCGTATTCCCTATAGGGAAATTCGCTAAAACTAAAAACTATTTGGTGTTTTTTTTAACGATCCCGTTTGCTATAACCACAACGTATAAAACACTGCTGGCGGCACGGCGCGGCGCGGCGGCGACTCGGTGGTAGTTCCAAATCGCACCGGTAGAGCGCTGCATCGTGACCTTGCAACTGGAGCAAGGTCAACCGTAGGTCAGTGACCTTTTGACCTAGACGGTTCCTTCACTCATTCATCTCTCACCTTTCCCTCCCCCTACAGTGGAATTTCAGTTCACTGACAGGGGATTGGATTTCATTGCGTTGTTTATCTTGCAGTACCTCTATAATTTAAAATTGACTTTTTGAACACACTGGAAATATTTTAGCATTGCAAATATACGATTTTTAAAATATGCTACGCCTGTTAAATTTATGAGAGTATTTTGCATATGAGCTTGTGAACTTTTGTAAAAAAGGTACATAGTGCCTAGAATATTTAATTTTATCTTGGTATAGTGAGCTATATACAACATAATTTCTTTTCAAGAATAATTCGAAATAATTTCATGATTTCCATTTAGGCTTCTTTAGGCGCCCCCTTCAATTGTTGATTTACCTTCTCTATGTGGTTCAACCTAAATAAACAAATTAAACTTTGTTTTTGTTATTTTTAAAGATATAACTTCTTCTCTTTTTTTGTTGCACTCCTGTTATATAAGATTGTGTGCTTATTGCCACATAAAATACCAAAGACTCAAAAGTCATCTCCTACTATTTTAAAAGCCGCGCTGGAGCTCTGCTAACTCTCTTGTTCTTGACTTTTATATTCACATTTTTTATAATTCGTTATTGCCATGATCAGTCATCAAAGTATATACTTCTTTCGATGTTCATAATATGTGTTTATTAGTAACTATAAGCAACTTTATCCATTAGAATATAAATTTCAAATACGTTTATTTAGTTCGATCAGCCATTATTTTTTATTTATTTTTATTGAAAGCTTGCTTTAATGTGCAAATCTATTTCAAGTTTTATTTCATGCATTGATAGTACCATTGATAGTAAACATATAACTGATGATGTATGATGCAAGGTTAGCTTCCAAGCGAAGCAAGACTATTTATAGGGATAAGTACTGAAATTTTACAAAATCGTAAAATATGCGATGGGGCTATCATATCCGGCATCTCTTTCACTTGTTGCCCACCCTGCAGCAACCTCTGAAGGGATATTTTTCCGAAAAAACCACACAAGGACCAAAGCTTATAAATTTGACGGGAGCGCAAGAGAAAACTGCAAAACACCATGCAACAAATCCAGTCTTGACACTATGGACCAAAAGTGGGGGTCATTACCACAACAACTCAATTTCTGTTAAATATGGCCCCACTATCTCCCACTTCAACGGTGATTGCAGCTTTACGGGGTCTTCGGTCACATTTTTTAGGGAAACCAGAAAATCCTGGTCTTTCTTGCACCAAATCGGGCATAAATCTCCTTCTGAGGACATCAACCACTCTCTCTGTTTTTATCTTGATGGTTCAAGTGTGAGGCGGAGAATTATGGGGATTTCGTTTTGGACAACCTACTTAAAAAGTGACTGGATTTGTAACGATTTGAAATTTTTTGGTGGTTTGATTCATCGAACTGCATGCTTTTCATTTTTCAAATACCTAAAGTTAAGAACGAATTAAGGAGTTCTTTATTTATTAATAAAACCTTAATTTGGGATTTTAATATTTTACGTAAAAGTAATCATTTCGTAGAATTGTTATATTGGTAGAAAGCATATTGAAGTAAAGCATTTTATTTATAGTATAAATAAATTTAAAGCTATGCAAAAAAAAATTATTCCAAAAAATCAATCTAAACCTAAGGACAGCTCAAACAATTCAAGTATAAGGTAGTTAGTGAGTAGTCTTGAAAAGAAACTCATAGGTAAATTAAAAAATTATCTTTGAAATTGTTTGTACTGCACATGGTTTGTAAGATGTATATAAAATGTTAATAACAATAGGGCCTAACATATTAAAAAGCTTGGAAAGCAAGGTTGAGGATGTAAACGATAGTAACATCGTAAGTGTAAGGTAGACGAAGTCTCCGTTAAATTTTAAAGTTGGTTTACTATTATTGTTTTGAGTGATTACTTATAATTTCTATTATCCTACCTACAGTGATTGTATTTTTATACCCTTATCATGGAATTCACTAATATATATATATATATATATATATATATATATATATATATATATATATATATATATATATATATATATATATATTTATATATATTCATGTTTGCTTTTGAATCGTTAGTTTCTGTCCTCACTGTTCCCTTATTAAATGCTTGGAACCGTTGCAGATAGAGTTTACCGCAAGAAAGATTGTTGGTAAGTTAATAATTACAACAGAAATTATTTGGACCTTTATTTGAACACACATCGCATGCAAACCACAACACACCGAAAAGGATTCTATATGTTCCGTATTTGTAGGAACCTCATAAACGATAAATACCCCCGTCGCAGCAGACCTGCGTACTCAGCAAATTTCCAATGGGATATGGTATTTTTATTTTCCCCATATACACCAAGGAATTTAGGATGGAGATTTGCTGCCATGGGGGGATGTAAGCAAATAGACGACAACTCCTTCCAAGTGCAGGTACAGGCTAAATTGTATTAAATTCTGGTTTTATAATTTTCCCTATAAAACCCCCTGGGAGTGAGTATGTTGGTTCCCCATCATATGGGTGTTACACCAATATAAGTTTAAGCAATCAAATAGAAGTTACACTCTACCTAGTGAATTTACATACCAAATGTTATCAAGTTATGTCAATAAATAAGTGAGGCAGAGGGATTTGTTGATTTTCCTTGAGAATAACACGAAAAACTTATTTTTGGATATCCTACGAAATATATTAAGCAAAGTTAAAAAATTCACGATGGTAAAATATTTTCTTTTTCAAGCTCTTTTGAATGTTTTTAGTTAAAACCGCTAAACTTCGGTCAAAAATGCCAAAAATCCATTATTTCCTTTTTTGGAACCCCATAAAACCTTGTTAATATGGTCCGTTCATGCTGGTTTTCGAACTTAACCTGATTAATGCTGTCCCACACCATTGTACCAAACTTTATCAAAATCTAGCTTATAGGGTCAAAACAAAAAAGTATCACTGTCCCGGGCTTAGGTCTTACCATGACTGCCGTCATAGAATATTCCCCATAGGAAAAATCGCTAAAATTATGTACTGTCAAACCAACCCCTACCCAAGTACAAAACAATCAACAGCGAACTCCCCGGATACCCTCCCATTCCCGCCTGCGCGGCCAGTCCCAGGGAAGTGGGTAATGACGGGTGTGTTGCCTTCACACATCGGGAACACTGCGTTATAATTAGAGAAGCGGCAGCATACATTGTTTCTGTGTCGGAGCCGCGTCGTTTCGGGCATTAAACGACCATAAACCGACTAACAGGCCGTTAGCGGGCAGCAGTGGTCGTTGACTACTGGTCATTAGTCGGCTGCTACACAGTACACAGTCGTGATGGTCGATACTGGTATCGTTTGGTATTGATACTTGGATAGCGATGCGACTTCGAGTATCGGATCAATAGAAATTACTACTACCGTAGGCCTATACATAAAGATACTTAACTAAAGCAAAGAACTGATTAATTGAAAGGATATAGCACTTTAAAAATTGCATTTTTCAAATTTACGATCTTTCGAAAAGACACAAAGCATGATCTTCCTAATCATCATGCAAACATATCAAGCGTGAACTTGATAATATTCTTAAAACATATATATTGAGGTTGTAATTACAACTTAAACTAAGGTAAATCTAAAGCTGCGTCCGCATTGGGTGAACATTCATGAAGATCTTGTTCGGCGATAGCAAAATATCAACAAACATTTCTCACGAACAATTAATTACTGGCGATATGATTGACATTCTATAAAAATACCAAGAAACAAACAAAAGTTCGGCAGAACACTGTTTGGCGAGCATGTTCGGCCAGTGCCAGTTAATAGAACAAGGTATTTGTATTTGTAACACTTTTTTCGAAAGTAAATAACTTTACGTATGTAACTTGAAAATATAAGAAAAATACATTATAATGTCAGAAATAGTATGCCTACTAGAATACTTATGATTACTATATCCAGGCACGTTCGTGGTTGGTTAATTTCTACCCATCAGTATTTTTAATGTTTTGATAGAGAACTCTCTAAACCTTTACATGTCACTACCTAATGTCAACTTGACATTAAAAATTGTCATTAATTGATAGCACAATGACAAAGAAACTGGGCGTAGAACTCATCCCGTAGGGGGTAACTTCAGTAAGACCAGCACCATTGACTTTGTACATAGTCAATGCCAGCACCATGACCATTCGGCTATTATTTAAAATTTAGACATAGTGGTTTTACTTTGCTAACCAAGTTCGTAGAATAAGGTTCCATAATCAATATAAAGTAGATTATTTTATCCGAAATCCTTTTCCACCACAACACACAACTGCCATGCAGCACAATTGTAACGGTACTTGGACCACACCAAACAAGCCCGGCTAAGTTAGAGCCCGGGCGAAACGTCGGTCCAATAACACTAAAGCAGCCACCCACCACCCTAAATTGGCTGCCCCTCGCTATAAAAATATCTCACTGTTATTGCGAGGTGTTCATCACTTTCCGTCGGTGCAATTAACCGTCAGTAGTCGATGTTATCGGCCCTCGTGGATCAGCTGATAGCATCTAGCAAATTGGCCGCCTGGCACGCATTGTTGCGAGGATCGATACATCGCATCGCATCCGACGATTCGGTCTCAATTAATTGTCGTAGAAGCTACCTGGCACGCATTGTTGCGAGGATCGATACATCGCATCGCATCCAACGATTCGGTCTCAATTAATTGTCGTAGAAGCTACCTGGCACGCATTGTTGCGAGGATCGATACATCGCATCGCATCCGACGATTCGGTCTCAATTAATTGTCGTAGAAGCTACATGGCACGCATTGTTGCGAGTATCGATACATCGCGTCGCATCCGACGATTCGGTCTCAATTAATTGTCGTAGAAGCTACATGGCACGCATTGTTGCGAGGATCGATACATCGCATCGCATCCGACGATTCGGTCTCAATTAATTGTCGTAGAAGCTACATGGCACGCATTGTTGCGAGGATCGATACATCGCATCGCATCCGACGATTCGGTCTCAATTAATTGTCGTAGAAGCTACATGGCACGCATTGTTGCGAGGATCGATACATCGCATCGCATCCGACGATTCGGTCTCAATTAATTGTCGTAGAAGCTACCTGGCACGCATTGTTGCGAGGATCGATACATCGCATCGCATCCGACGATTCGGTCTCAATTAATTGTCGTAGGGGCTGTTTCGATGCAAAGACTATAGTAGGTAGCATTTTCACAGCCGTTGAAAGTATTCGGTCATATCGATTTTAAAGGCTCAAGAGTTTTCGGTCAGTTTCAAAATTTAAATGAATCTTGTTTCCATTTTTCTCGTACCTGCAGCTCTTTTATTACGATTGGTTTGATATATCGGCTGGTCCGATTTTTAATCGGATTCCTTCCGTTTTCAATTTAGTGCAGAGTGACCAGATTTCTTATAAAATAAAATCAGGTTGTGCTTTGCCTATTTTGTAGGCTTCCAAGCAACAAGCACTTGATCATGTATTAATTTTTCTCCAACATGCAATGAATTTCAAGGAAATTGGTGAATTCTTAATTGTGTATTAATTTGCAAGGCGTTCAAATTAAATACTTAAATATATTTTTCATTATGTCTCCTTATGATTCATGTATCGGACTTGTGATACTATTGGTAAATTTTAAAATGTAATCATGGTTTTCACTATGTTGCCACACCGATATGTTCTTCAATGTGTCAAATTAAAATAAAACTAAATGAATGCAGTTTGTTTGCAGCAAAAGAATTTTAGTTGTTTATAAACAAGAACAATGAATCATCGCCTAGAAATATTTTGGTTTTTCGTAAATCACAACTGAGTCTGATGTACATTACATCAGTCAGATCTTCATAATGCCAGCAAGTAAACATTTGCAACGCACACTGGTTATCTCCATTTTGAGCAATGCATTTAAAATTAGGACATCAAGACTGAAGTTATAAAAAATATTAGGTTAGGTTCTGGTTTGCAGTGCCACTAGCGCGCCCAACGGGAGAATGCGGAACCGCCCCCGCAACTTCCGCTGTCCCAACCGCAACATCTGTAATCACCATTCGGCTGTCAGCTGTTCGACCAGAGGCGCGGCTAACAGCTGACATTAGCAATCAGCTGATTAATTCGCTCCCTGCTCCAGTCAACCAACGATGTATTGTCCGGGCCACGGCGTCCCTGACCACCGGTGAAATTAAGTTATTAACTTTTAATCGGTTCGGATAATAAGCGGATAACGATAGCGGTTGCGATGAGTTATGATTCGGTTGTTTACAGTCGAACGGGATCGATTAATTGTTATGAGGCCGTTGACCCCGGTGGTTAAAGTTCCTCTGTAATGAAAATTTAAGCCATTGATAGCTACAATCATGCCAGAATATCGTATTCTTTAACGGGATGTTTAGCAATATTTTTAATCTTTGAGCAATGTTTCTAAACACGCACCATACAGTGCGCCAGGGTCTCAAGAAATAATTTATGTACGTATGTTTTATCATATTAGTGTATTTACAGATTTAAACTGGACAACATCAATGACAATGAAGAATATTATTTAGTATTACCTGTAATTGTACGACTTAGCGAAATCCCATCAATATAGTTACACAGTATGACTAAGACACAATGTTATTTCCTCTTATTTCCACGATTCCAGTGTATTCTTACTAGTGAAGCTACGCAGAAAGTAGAAGGCTGTGAGATCTGGAACTCGAATGGCTTGTTTGTGAATTTTCATCCACCATGTGAAAAAATTCTACTGGTTTTGTCCATCCCTCTATTGTAAACCAAATTAAAAACAATCAATGAATTTGAAAATATTTAACGAAAAGTTTACAATACAGTAGTGGGAAAAAGCCACTTCTAAACCGGAAGTGACGTCAGCTGCCAGGGCAGCTGCAGGGGTCAGATGGTGTCAGCTGCCAGGGCAGCTGCAGGGTGCAGATGGCGAGAGCATATGCCCTGAATTTGAAGTAGAATTGGGCATGAATGAAGAGTTAGTTGAAAAGTAAAATTCAACTGTGTTAACTAAACTCTAAAAGTTGAACAAAAATTAAGAGTAAGATGAAAACTGAAATTCAACAGTTATAACTGGGGGCCTGGAAAGTATGTCAAGGTCATCCAGAGTAAGTTTTAAAAAAGCCTACCCAACTACCACCAGAAATAGTTCAAAGTTGAACTAGTTGGTGATAGTGGGATAGGCTGAAGTAAATTTTGAATTTTATTTGTGAACATATAATTAATGTGCAACAGCAGAGTTTAAACAAGTTGAACTTTTGTGATGAACTACAGAGTTGTAAATGCAAACACCAACGACGATGAGAAGGTAAACGCAGAGTCCCCAGATGATGTATTTGAAAAGCTTGAACAAACGTAACATTTCGAGTTGGTTTTCCCGTTCCATTTCCAATCGTTTAATTTCCAATTTCAATTTATCCTCTTCTATTCTAGTTATGAAGGGAACTTCATCCATCATATCCATCATGATTTTGTAGTGTTTGAAATTTTAAAACAAGTGATGTTGATAGTTCAAAAGTTGAAGACGGAATGAGAAGTGAAAGCGAGAAATGTTAGTTAAATAAAGAAGTGGTGGGGGGAACGAAGAATTACAAAGAAGTGGTGGGGGAAATATTTTGCTGTTCATTATTACCATCAGTAGTGTCAGATGGTGCAGGAGTTAGATTTAGTAAACTGTCTTCGTCCGAACTTTCAATCTTATCACAAATAGGACAATCGTATGTTATTTCCAAATTCATTTTGATGGTTGTAAAATTATCTACAAGTTCTTGTAAAATATTAAAAATGTCTTGTAACTCTTCTTTAGAGTTTATTTCAAAACTAGAATTCATTCGGGCCAATGGAGAGTTGTTCATTATTGGAGAGTCGGTGATGGAATGAGGATCGGCGCATAGGGAGGGGGCTTATATAATGGTGACCTTGAGCAGGCGTCTAGGGAGGGGGGCTGTCTAGGGAGGGGGCTTTTATATAGGGAACCTTGAGCTTATGATTGAATAAAACGTTTAGTTCTTCTTCTCCATCTTTTAATTCAATTATTTGAACCGAAGTAGTTGTTTCATCTTCTTCACTTGATGAAGAAAACAATTCACCAGGATTTAAATATTGAACTACAATTCTGAACCATCTTATAGGATATTCGTCAATGACAGAAAGTAAGTTTTGAAACAATTCTTCCATCTCCTCCCTGTCAGTTATTATATGTTCAAATTTGATAAATTTGTTTTCCATGTTGTTAGTTAGAGTGTTGGAAGTGGAATGATTTAATATTATATAAAAATTAGAACTAGTGGTGGGGGAAATCTCAAGGTCATCCAAATGAAGTTTTAAAAAAGAGTGTAAAACTGAAATTACACATTTGATGGTTCTACAGGATCGGAATACCAATCTGACCTGTATTTACATCTTTTTATCATATGTGTACAAAAATCATCTTGATGAGAATTGGTGCGTTGACAATGAGCAAGATCTAGAGGGTGAAATTTGAAACATCTTTGAGGACAACATGTATGAAAATATCTTGATTTGTAAAATTTGAAAGTTCGCAATTCCGGTGGTGGTAGTTGTTTTGTTTTGCATTTGCAATAACAAGATCCGAAGAATTCACATTTAGTACAAGCTAACCCATCCACCATCATTGGTCCTAAATCTGTACACTGTTGTTCACAACAGTAACGAGGTTTGTACTTGTATTTTTGCTCTTCCATGTTGACGCTGCGGAGTCCAGTGAAAGAATAAGAGTGTATAGTGTTGAATAGTGAGTTTTATGTACTGTGAAAAGTGGTGGGGGTAATTTCAAGGTCATCCAAATGGAGTTTTAAAAAATTATACCTTACAAGTGTAAGGATTATTAAAATTTAGGAAGTTTGTTTCTCTTTGTTTTCTTCAGACTTTTTATCTTTCTCAGCTTTAGCCATAGCAACTAGTTCTTCTATTGATAGTGGATGTACTTCAGGGAATTTTAAAATTAATTTAGCTTGGTATCCTTCTTTAGCTAATACATCTATATCTTTAGTCATTTGTTCAACAGTGTTGTAATCTTTTCCATAGATTTTTCCATCAAGTTGAATCATCATTCTGTACAACATTTTCTTAAATAGGTCTTGTCGTGGTGAGAGCTAAGAAGCGAATGATTATTTATACAAGTATTACATCCTTTTTATTAACTCACATTGATCACGTGATTCTTTAGTTGTAGTTTTGTCTGTCAAAAGTTATTCAACATTGGTAATACTTTTGGAACTTGATGTTATGTTGACCAGTTGGCGATGAAGAAGTTGTAGGTTGTGTAGAAATAAATATTTCATCATCGCAATATTTTGTTTTAGTGAACATTCTTGTATTAGTAGCACTAACATCAACAGTTAAGTGATAACCACCGGTAAGTAAAACTCGCATTTCGTTGGTTAAATCTTCGAGTTGTTCAAAAGTTGTTATGGTGTTAGTATCGTAAGATGCACACTTGACCTTTAGGGACATGTTGCAGTTTTATATTCAGGGATTAAGAGCGAGATGTGTACGGTATGAAAGGTAGCAGTAGACTGATGAATTTTGCAAGTACATTTCCCCTTTTATAATTATACAAAATTGGGTCAAGGTCATCCTGTGGAATTTTTAAAAAAAGCAACATATTGTAATGTACAAAGACATTACAATATGTTGCTTTTTTTATTTTTATTTTTTTTTTGTTTTATATCATATTTATTGAAAAAACAAATACAAAGAAATATTTATAATGTTATGTACAAATTAATCAGTAGTAGGTGTTACATGAATTGTAAGTTCAGTAGAGTTGTTTCCACTGGGTCCATGTGATACCAAATAGAGTGCGCCGGGTTGAATTATACGAAGATCTTCATTTTGAAGTAGTTGTACGAAGCGCTTTGGTAAGAAGATCTGAAATTTTGCTTCATCACCAATTGTATAAGGTGCCTCGCTCAAAGTGCAATTTATAGCATCACCTACTGAAGTTTCCATTTTCTTAATAGTATGAATGATGTAGTGTTTTTCTTCTTTTAGTTCAGAACATTTCTTTGTAGGTAGAATTGATGATTTAGAATGAGCGTTGAACTGATCAACTAAACTTTGAAGTAAGTTCTGTGATGCCATATTGATGTTGTTGTTAATCTTCTTGTTAATAAGAATGTCCGTCGGAGATGTTGTCTCTTCGGAGGTTTGAGTAATACTCATGCTGTGTCATGGTAGCGCTCTCACTTTTATAATCGACACTACCCCCACCACTGACACTACCCCCACTAGTTTGTTGAAGGAAATTATTCAAGCGGTAGGCATTCTTTAAAGCGCACTGCGACCTTCGATGTTTAAAACTTTTTGATGAAATACAAAGTTCGTTGAAGTAGCATTGGAAATCTTTATCAATTATTGCATTAATCACTTCGTTGCTTGTAAATGATTGTATCCAATTTGCTTTTTCCAATCCCCTTGTGTAGATAATTTTAAACTCTTTGCAATAATGATTCATAATGTGCGGCATCATGTTATAATTAATGAAACCTTCATCCCATCTTAAGTTGTGAAAATGTTTGTTCAACCATTTGTTTGTAACTTTCGCTTTAGTTGTTAGTCTATTAAATGGTACTGGAGGTTTGAACAAATAATGATAAACTACTGATGTGTTCATGTCCAAGATTACTAATTCTTTAATAATAAAATTACCATCATTTCCTCGGAAAGCTTGAAATTCAATTATACCTCTTTTAACTTCCATTATATGTGGCGCATTAGAAAACGAAACCCGTTTATTCATGATGAAGTCTTACTAACAACTGACTTAAAAATTGAATGAGCCGATGTTTATAACAGACAGGATTGTTCTTCTTCTTTCACTTCTTGTGCCACTTCATCAATATTAAAATTGGTGTGATAGTTGTTTAATTGTCTCCACATTTCAACTTCTTGAGGTATTCTATTAAAGATTGAAGTATCCACGGGACCGTATAAAATTGGAACAAATGGTTTTTTGTCCAATGTATCAATTAGATAGTCTTTAATTATTGCACTTGAAAATATTAGTTGTTTCAAATATCTGGTGACGGGACCGGTAGTACAACTTAAAGTGTAAAATTCTTCTTTAGTGAAATATAATTTAACATTATGTGTAGTTAAATCTCTGAAGCGAACAATTTGTCCTCCACGATGTTTTACTATATCAACTTCAATATTTGATTCCAATAAACTTAATCTTGTTCTTCTTCCAAATGTGTTGTTACTTAAATAGCACTCCAAAAGATGTAAATGTTTCATGAGAGATTCCCAAGTAGTTTCACTGAAAGTAACCATTTTGTTTCCATGATTTAAAATAACAATTGGTGAATAATCCATTGATTTTAAAATTCCAACTGATATACTTTTTGTCATGCATGAAGAAATTGGGTAGATAATCCGAAGAAATACTTCTGTTAAAATATTGGTTGTAATGTTAACTTCAACCTTCTTCCTTTTTACTTCTTTTTCAGCTTTTTCTTCTTCTCTCTTCTTATGTTTGTTGAATTTTAGGAATTCGTCCATTTCTCGTTCAACTTGTTTTTCTATATCTGAACTATTATCATCCATTAGAGGTGTATTTTCTTCTCCGTTAGTAGAATTCATCTTGCGAATGATGTTTCCCATACGACGGTTGAAGATAGAATGAAGTTTCTACTAATTATTTTCTCGCTTTTATATTTTTCGTAAATCCTTGAAATTTATACAATTACATAATTGTTTGTTTTCAACTTGTCTTTCACAAATGAAATTCTAACCTCAAAAATTAAAGCAGATAATTCTAACCTCAAAAATTTGCAGTTGTTGTACAATTCTTCTTAAAGTACATTCTTCACAATTCCGGTCAGCGGTGTGTAAGTAACTATTTTATCATGTAGAATTAGACAGTATGCCGAAGTTCCATCCGCTACTGGTTCTTCAAATTCCATTTCAATTTTTATATCCACACTTGATGATTTTACCGATTCATTTTGTTTTGAACAATCGATTACAATTATTGGAGCCTTGGAATAATACTGGTCAGGTGATAATAGTGGTGTATTAGTCTTTCCATAATATGATGATTGAAATCTTGCATACATATCGTATAAAATGGAAAAACGTTTATTGCTGAACATGACATTCAAATTGTCATAGGGAAAGAATTGAGAGTTTAGGAAAACTTTACAATTCTTTATTTTACAGTGATCAAATTGACCAGCATTTGCAGTGATAACATCTTTTCGCTTAGTTTGAAAACCGAGTATTATGTACCTTGCTCGTTCCAAGTAAGTTGATGTCTTGACGGTCCATGTTTGTCTTTCTGTCTGAGGTAGTGTAGGGTATTCATGAAATTCCCAACTTCGGAATGGCATCACAATATCACGGTCAGATTTTAACTTTCTCAATAATAGGATTCTATGTTCATCGGCCAATCTTACATGAGGTACTCTCCAAACAACTTTATCCAACTGTAGTTGCCATTCCAGTTTATCTTCCGTAGTTGCAGGGTCTGCAAGTATTAAGTCCTTATTAGTTGAAGATCTGAGTAATACTAATTCTTGTTTGACATTTATTATTACCCGTTTGTAATCTTCAGCGAATCCCAAAAGCAATCGTAAAGGTACATGAAAATCAAAGTGACCATTGGAAGCTGGTGTTATAGTGTCTTTATCGGGGGCAACCCATCCGGCAGTGACTATTGAATTCTTCTCATGCGGTGTTAATGATGTTAATCCTTTCAATGTCGTTGTTAAACCAACCTTTTTTGTTGAATCAACCGTCACCCCTGATATTTCATATCTTATTTCATCAAAAAGATATGCCATCGGGTTATTTATAAAAGGAACTGTTGAAGCAGTTTTTCCATCCAATTTTAATACCCGTCCTTCGATGTACAAGTAACTTTCACACGGTAAAGTGTAAATATCTTGTTGTTGAATGGGGATCCTTATTTCATCGTTATTGTTTAATTTTGATGAAGTGTAAGGGTTGTGCGTGTGATATTCCTTCTCCCATAGTGTTTCGTCGAACGTTGGTCCTTGAGATATATCCAGGATATCCATCGCTGTTAAGTTTCAATCCAATCTTCTGTAGAAAACGAATGTTTTCCGATGTTAACTCTTCCAATGTCGAGGAGCTACTGAGCTCCCGACTCTTCCGTTGCGGTTTAAATGATAATCCCATGTTGACTTTTATGTTGCTGCTCTGATGTGTATCCGTATAGTAATTGTTTCTCCTCTAAAGTCAACACTATGACCGTCTTGATCCAATATGTTCAGTACGATGTCTGAAATGAAACTGGTGTTTAACGGTAGGTATATCAAGTTTTGTGGCTTCTCAACAATTTTAAAACCGGGAGCCACTGTTGGATAAAATGTATGTAAAATATGTTGATTAACTCCATCTCTATACGATCCGTGTATAATGTTGCACGTGACATCAATACTATTTACTTTCAATATTGTTACAGTTGAATCACCTGAATGAGTAGTTCCAGGAGTTAAGATTTTCTTTTTTGTATCTGTAAATCCAAGTAAACTGCCAATCGACTGTTCCAAGCTGACATCAATATAATATTTTGAAGTTATTTCTGCTTTTAAAGTATTATTGTTTCCTTTAACGGTGATATTGTCTTCTCCGAGTTGTTTCTGTAATAATTGGTTTATATCATCAATTTCATAAGCTCCAGTAGGAAATGTAATTATTTTCAATTCTGAGTATTTTCCTGCAGCATCCTTAGTTTCATAATAATGTAGTAAATTGTTTTTTCCTTCTGTAACATTAGGAATTGAATTGTAGGTAGTCAAATCAAGTAATGCCGCTTCCCATAATCTTTCCTTGGATAGACGCAATGCTGGGAACAGCGTACTTTTCAATGTGGATGAATTTCCACTCAGTGACACTGTATACGATGACATCTTAAAGCTGACTGACACTCTTCGCTAGAAACTCCAAACATAAATGCCCACATATTTCAGTATTGTTAGGTTGTTCTCTTTTGTAATTGTAAAAAATGTTTTTGGAGTTTCGAAAATAATGTTGCAGTTCTTTTGGCGGTGGTAGATTGCCAAAACTGTCAAAGTAGTAAATGGTTTGTCCGAGTTTTTTATAGCATACCCAATGAGTGCCTGGACCATAGGTGGAATCCAAATTTACTATTCCAGTTTCATTTTTCCATATTTTAGTTGGTAATGCATCTTTCATAAAAACTCCTCGAAAGAATGGTATTTTCAAACATTTTACATAATCATTTAACTGATGATTTGTTAAGGCTTTATTTGGAATTATCAATTGATTCTTCTTATTTAGTACACACGGTATGGTCTTAGGTATAAACCTGCTCCGTTTTTTACCATTTGCCAAACAGAAGTCTTCTTTACACTTGCCTTATGAGTTCTACGACGTCCTTTTTTAATATTTCCACCTCTTTTGGGAGCGCCTCTCTTTGCAGGTCTTCCTCTGCGACGTCTTCCACCACCTAACTTTGCTTTTGTCTTCATGGCTGTAGTTACTGCCCAAGCTGCTGCTTTTTCTGCAATATTTGCGTCACTTGATTTTACTCTTTGCCAAGCTTTTTCCGCTAGAATTTTATCTGCTATTGATCTATTTGTTGAATCTTTATACTTTGAATATGCTATATCGTGTTCTTTGCAAGCTTGATCTAACTTATTAATTCCAGGATCTCCTCTTGCTAAACGTTTTGCCAACTTAGTTCCAGGTCCACAATATTGATAACCTCCGGGCAGATGTAATTCGTATGGTAAAGCGTCTATCGTTCGATTTACAACAGCACCAACTGGAATCCGTCTGAGCAGGGATAATGCAGCTGATGTTATACCACGTCCTCTCTTGCCGCTGTCTTGACGATGACTGAGCGATACGGTCTTCATTATGTTGTCTTATATAACAGGTGTGTTTACTCCACGAGATACTTTACATAAATGAATAACTTGTGCAAAATCTTTTATATTTAAAGACTTAGTTATTCAAATTAATTATATACTGATTTATGATTCTATTTTTAATCCAAGCTTCTCGTTCATCGGGTTGAATCACCACATGATTCGTTGTACTAGCTATATGATTGTGGGTATCAATAAGTAAATTACCCACTATTCTTATTAAACAATCTAAAGTTACAGCATCTTTCGGATGTTGAGGATCTTGTAACTGCATAATACGTTTATCATTACATGTGTAAGCGGTTAAATCACTTTTTGATGTTGTTATGACTTGTCCAATAGTAGCAGCATCATTTGAATCTTCACCTGGTAAAATATTAATTATTTTCTTCATCTTTGCATCATATTTGGTCCCAAAGTGTTTATCCCAAGTTATTGTTTGTCTCAATGTAACACAATCATCATCTCCATAACCAGGATAAACATTTTTTATTCTTCTATGACGACCATCGTATGTATCTAATCTACCACCACTTGCAATTAATGTTTGCACCATAAGAGGTACATCTGAATCTTTTATACCAAATCTTCCATTTGTTATTGTTTTATGTCCTGCATCCCATTCATCATTATTTCCTTGCATTAAATCAAACTTTTTATTTCCATGTATAAATTTATCTCCCCGCTTTAACTCGGCATCTTCATGTTTTACAAAATTTGATGTTTCTTTTTTTAATTCTTTGGATAATTGCTCCATAGTAACAGCATCTTTTGGTTGAGAACCAAACTTTACATTTGTCAATGTTTTTTCATGACAATCGATTCCATCAGCATCTTGTAAAATACAGTTATCCTTGATGTATTTTAGGTTTACAGCATCACCGTCTTCTTTTGGGTATCCAATGTCATTTATAATAAATTTATAAAAAGAAAATCCATGTTCAGTTTTTTCAGGTATTATAGAATGTAAATATTCTTTATTAACTGAATCTTTATCATTTTTGGGATTTCCCACATTGGTTATTCTATAATTTCCAGCATTATACGTTTGTCCATCTTTTAAGTTATTACCCCATTGCAATTTTAAAGTATTTAAAAGTTCAGATGATAAGTACTCTTTAGTAATTGCATCAGAACCTTCAGTTGGTTTACCAACATTAATTAATCTATGTGATTTAACATCGTAAGTATTCTTATGTAATTTTAATGATGTTGAAGTAGCTTCTTTTACTGTCTTCAAATTTGCTCCATCAGTATCTTCTTCTGGATCTTTAACTAGTTTTAAACGTTTATTACTTATGCTATAGTCACCTTCAGGTGTTTGCGGTAATCCACTTCTTTTTCTGTCTTCTCCAACTTGCACTCCTAAAGCGGAGTACCGTCCGAACTTGTCGACGCTCATGTTAGAACTGATACGTCTTATGCTTGCACCTCTTTTATATCCACGGACAATTATACGACTATACCGCGATTCCTAAGTTCATCAACTAGAGCCACCCATTCATTATTCAAACCTGTATGACCGGCTTCCATGGCTTCATGCAATAGTCTCATTCTATCAACCAATTTATTGATATCATTGTAGTAAATCACATTCGTATTGTATAGATTTTTCATCAATCCTTTACCAGATGTTGAAGTATCTCCTTTACTCTTTTTACCATGTTGTTCAAGAAGTGATAAATCCATAAGTGATAAAGATTTTCTTTTCAGTGGTTGTCTCACCGCTGGTGCAGTACGTAATGTTGGCAATTTTCGTGGAGGAAACAACTTTTTTATAACGATGTTATATTTTGTTGCACGTGAACGATTAATCATTGCATCCTTTGAGTAGTTTCTTTTATGAGCGTTAGTATTTTGTAGAATCTCCTTAAAAACACTTAAATCTTTGGATGAATATCTTAGTGGTATGTTTTTAAAAATTAATTCATATAATCCTTTTGTTCCTTTATATCTATGCTCACCAATAATGATGTAATCGTCTTGTGTTATTTCAATCTTTGAATCGCCAATCTTCAATTCATTCCCATCAATTCTTGCTCCGTATACGTGTGATCTACTCAAATTCGGGTTTGATTTCATGTCATGTAGCATTTTCATTATATATTTTCTTCCAAGAGGTCCATGTTGTAATATATCGCTACTCAATTGAGTTAAATTTGGAATAGATTGTTCTGCTTCTGGTATTGGCTGTTCTTCTTCCTTTTCAACAATTGGTTCTTCTTCTTCTTTTGTTTCTTCTTGCTCACTAGCACTTGTATATGAATCATCATCTTCTTCTTTTTTTAATGCTTGTACTTCTTGTTTAGAAACTGGTAGTAAAACATCTCCTTCATAATGAGGTTTACCAATAGTTTCTGATATCTGTTTTAAAGGTTCCGTAATAGGTTTAAATGTAGTCTCTAGAAATTCTTCTCTTTCACTTAAACCCATCCTCAATGCACGATTCTTCATCCTAATAGAATCACTGAGTGATTTTATTTCTTTCAATAGTTTTTCTTGATTCACCATGTTTACACTGTGAAGTTCAACGTGTAACTAGATGTAGCATCGGTAGTTCAACGCATAAATACAAATTTATCCAACCCTATACGATATCTACCATTTTTAATATCTTCTTCCTTCATAATAACGAGAAAGCTATATTTCTCATTCCATGCTTTGCCACACATCTCTTTAAATTTTTCAAATGGCATATCCGCATTTACATGATCATTATATATATGCTTTAAATTTGTTTCATCTTGCTTGAAGATGATCAACATATTTGCATTGTCTCTTATAAGTTGTTTTGGAATTTTACTGTATGTTTGACCAATATAAATGCTATCAATATTATGATGTCTTCCCATAGCAAAATAATTCCTTATTGTGTCATGATTTTCACAAGAAACATCGTCAAATATAAAAATAGAAAATGGTTTTGCTTCATTCGGTTGCATAATTGTTTCACTGGCATTAAACTTGTAAAAATTCACTTCAGGTACACTTGCAAGTACTTTATCCAATAATTGATATTTTGGTTGTTGCAATGATTTTGAAAAAATGTATATATTATTAAAACGCAATCCTTTAGGATTAGTTATAAGGTTAAAAACAACATTAGTTTTTCCACAATTTGAAGGACCAGTTATTAGACATCTTATCGTATTTGGTAGTAATTCACCATGTTTTCCATGATTTAACTTATCATTGTCAACTGTCAATTCATCAATGTTATTGATATTAAATCGATCTTTTTGTTGTACAATCTCCATCTTGTATAAAGGTTAAACACACAATGAGCTATTAAACAACTATACTAAGTCTTTTGAAGGAATCCAAGAGTCTTCACTTTTATCAAACCCTAACCACCGGACTTTAACCATATCCTTTTTCCTTTGTAAAATCTTCTCGACAAGATATACATCACCAACTGTTGATTTCAACAATTCGTGTCCGTAGAATCCACCTTGAAGTAATTCACCCTTGTTATCCTTTAATAAATAGGTTTCAGGTATAGTTGGTTGCACTTTATAAATTGTAAATACTTCATTAGTCCAATTTGGTAGATATCTTTTACTAAATACACCTTTGTATTTGCTTATACGAACTTTATCGTTGACCTTGAACTTCTTTGGTTGTAATTTTTCTAATTTCGGTGTTGTATTATTTTTAATGCGTTGTAATACAATTTTCGCATTAGCACTGTTTACCTGGATAGGTTTCATTCCAATGGTACGATGATATTTGTTGTTATACTGTTTTATAAGTTGTGGTAATATGTCATACCACACATATGATCCTCGTTTTGAAAATTGTTTATACATCGCACCTTTCAATGTTCTATTGAATCTTTCAATTATTGAAGCTTTAACTTCAGAATTTGTAGAATAATGATTTATTTGATATTTCTTCATCAAAGCTCTAAAGTCTTTATTAAAATATTCTTTTCCATCATCGGTCTGTAGATGTTTAATTTTAAATTTATTTCTTTGTATTGTGGTTTCCATAGCTTTTGTAACACTTTTACCAGTCTTATCCTTCAATGGTAAAGCGTCAGCTATTTTAGTAAAACAGTCTATAATTGTTAAAATATATTTAAATCCTTTGTTTAATTTACTGTGCGGTATCATTTCAATGAGATCAGCTTGATAAAGATCATTCATCCCTTTAATGATTGTACTTCTTCTTGGAAATCTTCTTCTTGCTGGTTTATGTAGTTCATTTACAATCTTGTCCTTCACACTTTCCATCTTCAGATGTTGCTTGTACACCGCATGTAAAAATACTGATCCATAGAATAGTTTATTCTCATTTATATAGTTTGAATATAGGTCAAGGCCAATTCATATTAGTGTAAAAAAGAGGGAACATGGCATTGGGCTTGCCATGTCCCCTCTTCTTTACGGAAAGGAAAAAGGAAGAAGGTAGAGGACGAAGAATAGGTTTACTGGTCGATAGGGTTTAGAGAGTAGTGGCCGAATGGTAAAGTATTAATTTTATCTTCTAAAATATGGCGCTTGTCATCTTTGTAGCTTAATGCCCACTTTGTTTGTTTGACACTAAATAGTTGATGATTATAACTTCTAATAGTGTTGAACGTTGCAGTTGTTTCAACATTTTCAAACAAACATCTTTTATAATGTTCAAACTGTACGTTCTTCTTCAGGAAAGAAGTTTTTATTCCTTTGGCCTTCTTCGTGACTTGATGTTCGTTCCTCTCGTTTATGTACAGTTGAAATGAATACAGTTTGGACATTAATGCTACAATTTCCATCATCGGCACACCATTTGTTTCATCTTTAAATTTTCCCAATACTTTCTTATTTCTGTCATAGTCGTAATTTGGATGATCCTTAGGATAATCGGAAAAGTCGAAATCATCTTTATATATAAAGGTGCGTAGATCTTCATACATGTCATTTGTTTTAATCCAGTAAATTAGTGCATCCGTGTCCATATATGCAATACCAATGTTCTCTCTTCCATAATAGTTAACCATCTTCTTATAATGAAACTCGTACATATGTGTTTTTGAAATATCCAAGATTGACATTCCAAGATACAAAGGACGATCCATTGTAACTGACTTCTTGTTCATGGAAATAACAACTAGATTTTCATTAATAATTATAGATGAACCAAAGTTTGGTTGTTGCACCAATTTCTGTAATTTTACTGGATCAGTTACCAATTTGATATCCTTATGTTTCCTTTTGTTTTCCAAAGTCTTGCCAAATATTGCGTTATTCATTAATTTGAAAAAATCTTTTTGAAAACTTGATGTAGCGGTGGCTCTTCTTCTTGTGTTGTTGTCGATGTAAGGTTTTAACCAACAAGATTGAGAAAATTGTAGTACTCGATTAATTTTTGTAATTCTCAATCCTAAGTCTAAAGCTTGTTGTATCATCCAGTAGTGTCCAACATATCGAGACTTGTCGGTTAAAGTCATCATTAATTTTGGCCATCTTCCAGTAGGGGAAATTTCAGTCTTAGGAAGAAGTGGTAAATCATAATGTTGATCATGAAGATGTTCAGGATATTCAAAATTAACATCAAAAATGTAACCAGTTTCACCATGCTTCGGTATATCCATTATGTTTCCAATCGATTCTGGATCTATCCATTTAAAATTATCATATGGAAGGGGATTCGACATTGCCCATCCGTATAAGTTATTTGCATCAAAATAACCCAGGAATGTTGTTGGTTTTGATGCATCATAATCGGGCAGATACTTGTTGTTCGCCTTGAAATGTCGTGTAACGCTTTGCGTCAATCCCCCTCGAACTCCTGACTCTAACATCATAACCATATCTATATCAGTAAGAAGTTGTATTTTACAATTTGTTTCTTTCAACATAGCTTGCCATGCTAATCCAGGTGAAGTGTACGAATGAAGAGGGTCCAATCCATATGCTGCAAAACATGTATTTCTAAATTCTTCCATTATATCACATAGTAAAGTTACATCCAATTTAACATAAAAATCTGAATATTCTCCCAATGTTCTAAATCCTAAATCGTTCCATACTTTACATGCATGATCATAGTCCTCTTGAGATATGTCCATGTCATAAAGTTTACTTTTGAATTCTTCTTTAGCCGGAAGTGATGTTTCATTAAATCTTTCTAAACTGTCTATGTAATCATATGGAAACACACCTTTCCGAAGTACCAAATCCAGTTTGTCGTTATTTACAATCTTCTTTGTTTCGATGAAATCTTGTTTCCTTAAATTTTCTGAAAGTTTGGACAAACTCGACGGCATAAATCTGTAGGAGTCCAAGAATCTTAGTTTCATGTTTCCAACTTCTTTGGAAAAACTTATGAACTTCTCTGAAGTTTCAGCTAACACATCGATTTTACCGTCGTCTCTTCCTAGTTCAGGTATTATAAAATGAGCATCGTACCCACTGAGGTTATGCAGAACCACAGGAATAAATAGTGGTAAACGATAGCTTAAGTTGCATTTATTACAAGCAGCACCCCTGTAATAACCTGTGAGGTGATCGTGATCTTTAACTTTATAATTCTCAATAGTAAAATCATTTTTGCATAAGAAACATCGAGTTGCATTTTCATGTTGAATTTCTTCTTCTTCCTCCATCGGTTTCATTGGTACAATATTTGTATATAATCTTTGTGCATTTCCAGCTATTGAATATAAGTGATCAAGAAATATTTTTTCTACATTTTCACCACGATATATTAGAGGTTCTGAAGTTAATCCATATCTGTTTAAATGTTCTTCTGATAATGTTGATTTAACCATTAAACAAAAACTGTTTGGTTTGTGCATTTGATACTTGACACTTTTTCTAGCTTCACAATTTTCATCTTCAACAGGAACAAGTGTTGATTCAAAGTCCGCATACACAACTAGAGGAATACGGTACTGATGATGAACCTTTTCAAATGTAACAAATGCTCTGCTTTCCGAAGGTAAAATAATCTTTGCTTCATAATTATTGTTACATAATCTTTTGTGCTCTTGTAACCATTCTCTTGAGTGTAGCCCATCTCGTTTAAAATTGAAACATCTCTTGCAAATTAACTTTCTGTGTCGATCTTTAGAAAGCTGCTTATTAACAAGACGATCAAATTGCTTTATGTACACATAGTGAGACACATCTCCTCGCGTTAGTAGTAGTAAATCCGTATGATCTGGTAGCTCTTCTTTTGCAATACGTAAAGGATACACTTTGTTTGAACTATCTAATGCAAAAACATTGATAGACGTACCAGGATTTTTCTTCTCAAATTTTGATATATCTTTCAGTGATACAGGATAAGTGATTCCTTGAAAATTGTATCTAAATCTTTGATTTTCATATTCTTGGTTAGGTCTATTCACATGAAGTGGTGGTACAAATTTAGCTGTCATTGCATAACGAAAACATTCATTGTCTTCATTTTTAACATTAACACAAGATTTTGTATTTTCAATTCTTTTTGGTAAAGGAATGTAACTAGATCCCATTAGTCCATATCCATGTTTGTGAACTCTTATATCTAATACTTCAATACTTGTAAGACTCCATCCGGATCCTCTTCCTTCGTGTTCCTGAATTTTTGTTAATATTTCTTCTATACAATTTTCTATTATTGAATCAATGTTTGAACTTTCCATAATGGTTCGGTTTTTTGTTATGAATCCTCTTGGTGATAATTCTTCTTGTACATTTATAAACATAGCTTCTAGTAGTAAACCAAATTTAAGAAAGTTTAATCTTTTCAATTCTTCTTTTAAAATTTTACTTACGATTGGTTTTGCTTCTTCAATAAATTCTTCTAGCTTCAAGTTTTCATTTTGAATCTTATGATGCATTACTACTTTACCGGGTAATGCAAATACTTGTAGATTCGGTAAAGTAGTTGAAGATGTTGCTGTTATTTCATCTTGTTCTTCTTGTTGTTCTTGTTCTTGTTCTTGTTCTTGTTCTTGTTCTTCTTGTTGTTCTTGTTCTTGTTGTTCTTGTTTTTCTTCTGGGTTGTTGTGAATTAGTTCTTTATGACAGTCTAATAGAATTTCATCGTGAAACAATTCCGAACATTTATCGCAACGATACATGTTGAGATGTTTACTCTTCGAAATTTTGCCAAGAAATGAAATGGGCTCTCGCGTTCCTCCTTTTATAACGGTCCCCCCACCACTATTTCATCTTCTTCACTATACAAGGAAATCAAACTTTTTAAATAAAAATATTAACCTTCTACAAACTAATTGTTCATTCATGTTCTTTATTCCCATTGGAGTTTTAGTATATACTTCTTTATATTCAAGCTTTAACTAACTTTCCCCCACCCAACTAATTTTAGTTACTTTTAAAACCAAACACCTGCCCTCCAAACATCTATTAGGACAGATGTTATGGGACAGATGTTGAAAAAACAAATGTTAGGGTGGAAATGGCTAGAGCACAGGCACTTGGTTGAACTAAATTTGCACATAAATTAACTAGAGTTGAACTAAAAATTCGCATAAATTAAAAGTTAGTTCAAAACTAAAATTCGACAGTGTTAAGAAACTCTAACATTTGAACAAGAATAAACATTAGTTCAAAACTGAAATTCAACAGTGTTAACCAAATTCTAACAGTCGAACAAATAGGTCAAGGTAATCCAATTTTAACGCGAGAACGAGGAATAGAGCACTAAGTGGCATGTTAGTCCATTACCACAAAGTGATCTATTCCTCGCTCTCTATTCTACATCTACTTTTTTCAGTTTACTTATTTATATTAAAATGTTCAAATTTTACTATGTAGAATGTCCATTCTTTCTCTGCAACTCTTCGATTGTTTTTAGCAATTGTAATAAATATTCGTTAGTTTTCACCAAAGTCTTTAGTTTGCTACATCCAATTTCAATGGAAGGTATTATAAGTTGTAATTTTATAAGTTCAATCTTTTCTTTCTTGCGAATTTCTTTCTTTATTATATTATTCCTTATTTTTGCTGCAGATTTAAACTCCATGTTGTTTCTGCTAAAGCCACAATAATAATAAAAGTCTCTTCAAACAACCTGCATTTATACACATTCCCCCACCACTTTATAATCCCCACTCCTTTCCCCCTCTTCTTTATATGTGGAAGGAAGTATTATAATTAGATTCCTAATATTTCTTTTCCTTTTTCACTACATGGGGGGAAGGGTAATTTGTTATTACACTAGTTGTGCAAGAAAATAGCCGCCAGTGTCCACACCTTGTTCATAGCACTCCATCATAGATTGTGCCCACTGCAACATGCGGTCTCTGTCATTTGGTGTGACAAGGAAAGAATGACTATCACCATACAATATAAAAGAGTCAATTCGTACATAACATCCTAAATTTAACCATTTATTAGCTTCAACTATAAACTTTTCTATTGTATCAAATGGAAATTGTGGATCAATTGCTATAACCTTACGTTCTTCACTAAGTTCAACAGTATAATCATCATCATCCTCACTCTCACTATCATTATTTAAAATGTCTTCAGGTTGTAGAAAAACATCGGAAATTTTGGAAGAATTAATATGGTCATTCACATGAGGAGGCATTTTGAAGTAGGTAATATTGTAAACAGCAGAGACGAAACAACAAGAGCGGCGTGTAGAAGCAAAATGAAGGAGTGACCAACGCTCGCTCCGCTTTTATAACAGTATGCAAATGAGGGGTAAGAGCTGACCTTAACCGGTCATCGACCCAAAGGAGTGGGGGAAGTACTTTTCTTACTACTCAAATGGAAGTAGGTTAGTAGGTCACGGGACTTAGAGTGTTAAAAAATAATGGGGGAGAAACACAACGCTATAACGCATTGTGTTTCTCCCCCATTATTTTTTTAGCAACAATTTGGAAAAAACTAAGTGAATTTACTGTTTACGCCCCCACCTTGTAATACGATCCTTTTTATCCCTGAGGAGAAAGTCTTGAGAATCTAAAGTGTTAAATCTCTTCTCTTTACACAAATTCTCACAAACTCTAATTTTATATTTTAAGCCGTTACATTTTGCCAAAATGTGTTGGTGGTCAACAACACTTAGAAAAAAATATTTCAAACCTTTCTTAAGCCTCTCTCCTCTGACGGATATTATTTTAGGATCGTCTTCAACGGTGGGGATTTCTGTCAGTTGTGGTTCAGAAATATGTTTCACGATATGTACACGGCAAAAACTTTCATTTTTAACACATTTCCTCCCACAAGCTGATCCTTTCTTAATTCCCCTAGTGAGCACTTCAGGGCAAGTAGTGGGACGGCTAAATGCCCTACGACGCTCTTCTTGTAATAATTGAAATTGCTCTGAAGGAGCAGGCTTAGGAGCAGGTTTGGGAGTAGGCTTAGTGGATTTAGTTTTATGATAGGTGTGGTCTTCAGGCATAGTAAGTGGTGGGGTAGGAGGCAATGGTGACAGTGGAATGATAGGTGTACTAAGACTATGAAGCAAAGTTTCAAATGAAGGGGTATTAAGACGGGGAGCTGGCTTCTGTGGAGGCGGCATGATGGTTGATGGCGGTGTGGAGTCGTTTGAAAGCGAAGTAGAAGGCGAAGGCGGTGAAAAAATGCTTCGAAGTTTAGAAGTCTTGATAGGCGGAAGAATAGTGCCAGAAGTTGAAGGTTTGGATCCAAGTTGCTTCTTGTACCAGTCAGGAGGATTTTTCAGACGAAGAGTTTTCTTTGGTGCAGTAACAGCCGTAGTAGAAGTTGAAGTAGAAGTTAAAGTAGAAGTTGTAGTTGGCAGAGATGACATGGTTGTGGCTCCAAGTTCGCAGCGTAACGTCTGGAATCAGAATGAAATGTTAGCCGCAGTCGGTGCGTCTTTTATAACAATATGCAAATGAGAGGGGTAGCAGCTGGCCAAGACTGATTATTGACCTGGGAGGTGGGGGAAAAGGGAAAAGAGAAGGTATTTATTTAAAATAATTCGCATAACTTTTGACTAAAATAAGATAACCAAATTCTTCTTTTACCAAAATGTTTGTCTTACATAGACCTTTTCAATGATGTATCGCTTGTCCAAATCCGTCAATCCGTTATCAAGCTATAGCCATTTTAATTTTTCAGGTCATGACCGGTCATTCACCCGGAGTAGTGGGGGAAGGAGTGGGGGAAGGAGTGGGGGTAGGAGTGGGGGAAGGGGGGGGGGAATCGACGGGGGGGGGGAATCGACTCCATTTTTTCGGGGGGGGGGAGGGGAGGGGGGGGGAGGGGGGGGGATCGACTCCATTTTTTCGGGGGGGGGAGGGGGGGGGGGTCATTGACCCTTCCAAAAGTGGGTCAAGGTCATTCAAGATTTATAATGATCCAAGGTGATGGGAACAGTAATACTGTTCCCACCACCCTGTTTGCCTAACGGTTCCCACTCCCAACCCACTAGTTACGTTCTGCAAGGGACATCGACGCAATTTTGTTTGGACCGTCCGGGTCTACCGTAACGGTCCGGTCCGGGTCTACCGTAACCATGAATTCCAAGGGAAACTGGAACACCTAATGCAGAAACGCAACTCTAACCCCACCCAAACTAATCCACCCATCATATTCCTAAACAAAATGCAAAAAACCTAGTCCGCAATTTGCGGATGTCCCACCCCTTCTAAGTGAAGTTCAACTGAACTTCTGAATTTACAGTTAATCTACCCCCTAACATCTAGCTGAAAGGCAAAACAACGACATAAATTATTAATATCAACACTTAAAACTAACAACACATCATTATTAAAAACCAAATAATTCAACACAACCAAATACCTTCATTATTCTTAAAATTAATACACCTTAATGCTAAACACCTCTTAAAATTAATACACCTTAATGCTAAACCCAACTTATAACTAACATCGCAATGCGCAAATTATTTCTTAAATTAAATACAACTTAAAACTAAACACACACACACACACATACCACATTGCATTAAAAAACGCAACGTAGTAGAAGAAGTTCAAATATATATAGGCCTACTATATATTTGAAACCTCTTGCTGAGTCGCCAACAACCTTTCGCTATGAAAGTTTGTTGACGACTGACGCTAAGATCAGGCTCGTATTGCTCCTCGGATTCTCGAGTAGTGGGGGAAGTTGTTTCACTCCAGTACAGTGTTCAATCCAGTCCAGTTCGCACCAGTGTAAAAGGAAGGCAAAGGAGTGGGGAGCGGCGCATGCGCAACAACACAAATCCAAGGTTTGAGGTTAGAATTATCCATGTGCAGTAGCGCTAAAGTGAGTAATACAGGACTAGGCGCATGCGCATAGCATAGACTCATTCCGATCCGGAGAACTTGTTGCATGCGCAGCAGGTTTGAGGTTAGAATTATCCATGGCAGCTGCCATATTTAGTCTGGTTTCACCACATAAAGTCAACAACCGGTGGTGGACCGGCCATTGACCTGGAGGAGTGGGGGAAGGAGTGGGGGAAGGAGTGGGGAAGGGGGGGGGGGCTCCATTTTTTCGGGGGGGGGGAAGGGGGGGGAGGGGGGGAGGGGGGGGAGGGGGGAGGGGGGGGAGGGGGGAGGGGGGAGGGGGGGAGGGGGGGAGGGGGGGGAGGGGGGGGAGGGGGGGGAGGGGGGGGGGTCATTGACCTTTCCGGTCGGTCATTGACCCCAAGGAGTAGGGATAGACACAGAACCCTACTTCTCTTACTACTCAGGTGAAAGTCGGTCAACCAGTCATTTGCTTGCCATCTGCCGCCATCTGGCTGGAGTTATTGCCTCTATAAAGGTGGGTAGTTTATCGCGCTACAAACATTCATTGCCTCGCATCCGCTCGGTCATCATCTCTCGTTAGTTTTATGTTATGACTACTTCACTTACTAGGTTTGAGGTTAGAATTATCCATGGAATAGCCTTCGTAAATTCTAACCTATAAAATTACTACTCTGGCTTTCTGTTTCAATTTCTTTTACACTTCATTTTATATCTCAGTCTTATTTTAACTTCTAAACTTAACACATCGGTTATGATGAGTGCACAATGTTTAAAATTAAAGCTTTTGCGAACACAACACATATTACGAAGTACTTCTAAACCTTCAATTCAAAGTGTAAAACTAATTTAAATAGAGTTAGAAAGAAGTACAGTTTTAACCCATTATACTCAAAGACTTCGCAGGTTAATGTTGATGATAATGTTATTTACAACATTTTGCATTCTATGTTACAATTCAACAACTTTGAACTTGTTACACCTATCGACTGTGTTCAACAAGTTTTTTATTTTACCCCTACTATTCCTCATATAAGCGCTGTCACCACAATTCCTACTTCATGCTCCTCTATTCTCTTCAGCTAAGCTAAGGTTTGAGGTTAGACTTATCCATGGCGGCCGCAATGTCTAGTTCAGTTTCACCACATAGAGTCGGCGACCGGTTATTGGTCTAAAGGAGTGGGGGAAGGGGTGGTGGGAGAAGGTTGCCATTTTATAAGCCCTCTCCCTAGGCGGCGCTTCTCATTCAATCGCCAACTTTCAAACAATAAACACCTCTCCCCATGGCACGAATGAATTAATTATCCCACTATCACCAACTAGTTCAACTTTGAACTATTTCTGGTGGTAGTTGGGTAGGCTTTTTTAAAACTTACTCTGGATGACCTTGACATACTTTCCAGGCCCCCAGTTATAACTGTTGAATTTCAGTTTTCATCTTACTCTTAATTTTTGTTCAACTTTTAGAGTTTAGTTAACACAGTTGAATTTTACTTTTCAACTAACTCTTCATTCATGCCCAATTCTACTTCAAATTCAGGGCATATGCTCTCGCCATCTGCACCCTGCAGCTGCCCTGGCAGCTGACACCATCTGACCCCTGCAGCTGCCCTGGCAGCTGACGTCACTTCCGGTTTAGAAGTGGCTTTTTCCCACTACTCAATACCAATATCAATAAAATGTAGCCTACATAAAAATTATTATGTTCATAAATTCTGCTGTACTATCGGTCCATTTTAAACTAACTGATCTCTTTGTTTCCATCTGTTCCAGGAGCGGAGTTCATCTTCGGTAGCTAGGGGCTTAGAGGTAGAGTGGGCGAGATGTCGGGTCTACTGGCCTTCTAAGTCCCAAGCTAACGAGGACTTCAACTTCAACAGTCAACTTCAGCCGGGAACTTCAGCTGATGCAT